>JAZGTK010012884.1:0-14653 GCA_036877625.1 Ambastaia sidthimunki | reverse complement strand
GATGTGAGCAACAGCTACTGATGGGTGAAATTGATCAGAAAATGGTTGCATTTGAGTTTTTAGAGACAAACACAGTTTTAAAATCCAGCACAACTACATCAACACGAGGGCTCAAATTCACTGGCTTACTGAGTAGAGATGTCCTGAAACTTTTATAAGCTCGGGAACATCATAGAGACAAAGGGACAGGCTCTTTCAACCCAGACTGGCAAGAAGTCTTTAAGCCCCCTGACAACTGCCTAGCAACCACATAGCAACAACTCAGGATTCCTTTAGAAACTAGGCCTTTTGATTTGTGTACTGTGGCTTTTCTATGTAGTCTAAAATAAATATGACTGACTATGGAAAGAGTCAACAGAGGTATACTGTGGTCAGTATTCAAATAACATTGCAAATTCTGCTTGTATTTGCATCACCTAGTTGTGTGTTAATGTACAACTTTATGCATTAATCATCCTAGTTACTAATAAATTAATATAGAGCCTTTTCTTCATGCTGATGTAGCAGAGGTTACATATCCAATAAAATATTACAGATTCTACTACAGTAATGAAGCAAGAACAAGTGTAATCCCTTGGAAAAACAACAGTAGTAGAATTTTAGTTAAAAACCCATTTAAAATCAATACTTTTAGCTTTAGGCCCAGTATGATTAAAAAATAGTCAGATTATAGTGAGTAGAACATCAAAAAGTGTGTGATGCTGTGATCAAACCAGGCAGATAAAATCTGAGGGGGGAAGAGAGGGAGGAAAGAGAGAGATTAGCCTGTGGTACACTCTGCTCTTGCTGTGTTGATTGGGAGACAGTACATTAATTGTGGCCTGTCCCACTCTGTTCCCAGCAGAGCTGCAGTCTGAAGACATGCTGTTAGCCTGTGAGGTGAGCACATCAATTGGAACAGACTCCCTATTGTCTGGATCATCACACTGTTTAACCTGAGTGTTAATGCCACCACATTCACATTTGTTCTGTAGTCTGACTTATCCAAACGTCTGAAGATCACCTATGCCAACTCAGGGTGATTGTCTACAGAAACGCTATATTTCAAGGCCAAGCCAAGTTGCTGGATGAGGTCTGTGGTTTAGCATTGACACATATTCCTCATAACACCTTTGTGGAGCGAGATGAAGTGACTTCACTGCTTAACACACCCATTAATGGTGAATCATTGAGGGATTTACCAAGAACATCGCCAAGAAGTGTGATTTAAACATAACACAGTGTCCTTACTAGGCGTGACGCAACATGTTTTAAGCATCAAGTAATCCGTCTGTCTGCAAAAGTAAAAATGCAAATCATGTTTTGGATGCTTAATATTAAGTTGCGTGGATTGAGATACTGGACCAATGAAATTCCGGGGCGGGGCAATCACGAGCAATGCCACAGGAAAGAAAACCAATCAAAAGATAGAATTTCTACTGCAGCTGTGGTTTGATAGGTCGAAGTTAAGGCTTACAATGAAGAAAGGAAATAATACAGTATAAACTCTTCTGATATTTAATTTAGAAAACATACAGCACAAACTGTGAGGAAAGTCAGCAGTGATCAGTCTTTAGGCAGGTGAAAATGGTCTGCGCAGCTTTCACCTGAAGAAACATCTGCAAGAATTTGTATTAATGTCAATAATGTATAAAGACACTTAAGTTATTCAGAGGGGTTGTGCTTTATTTTCATAAAAAAAAACATAATGGAAATGTTTTATTTACATTATCTTTTTACAAATGTTATGTTTTTTCTTTATTTTGAGGTAAAATGTACCCACAAAAAGTAACTTCACTTTCCCATACTCTCTATACAGCCTGTCGTGACGTGGTTGTGCCTCCTCACACACACGTTTTCGTTGCTTCTCAAGTTTGTCTCCTCATCGAGATGAGGGAGGTTCTAATGATTCTGCAGTGAGAGTACGTCACGCCGGGCTGATGTGCAGCGAGCGGCTGCAGTGAGAGTTACAGGGAATGCACAAAAACACACGCAGCTCTGACCTTCAAATACTTGCGTTGCAGCTAAACGGGCTATACGGGCTCCTTAATTAAACACACAAACAAACTCCTCAAGCCAGTCGAAAAAGGGCTCAAAATTACTCATGATATCAGTTACACCTCTGAGATGACCTTAAACGCACACAGCAATGGAAAGGCAACAGAAACTCTGCATGTTCTCTCTTTATGTTGCATTATTAACACCTGTGATACGACAGTGAGAGAGCTGCATCCTTTTGAGTAAACAATAACATGCTTTAGGCGACCTCCCATGCTGCTCTATAGTGAACAACTATCTGCATTCTATAGTGATTTAATGGGATGCATGTAGAATTTCTGGGTCAAACAGTTATAGCTTATTGTGGTTGTTACCAAACTAGATGAAGTGTATGTTCTCAGCTTTTCAACTAGAGAGACTAACTAGTGGAAGTAGACCTGTTGAAGACTTACATAAACATTTGCACAAAACAAAGTTAATAAAATTACCATAAATTATGAGCTGTAGTTACACTACTACTGGTATTGAATTATCAGTTAATAACATCCATTGACATCCTGTAACTCCAATCTTTTACGTCCACAAAAATATCTGCTTTGATTATTCTGAACATCTTCAAATGTTCATGACAAAGGTGAAGACAGATACTCCAGGCTGGTTTTAAAGCAAAAGCCCAGTGTTGATAGCCACAGTTAAATTACCCTTAGAAGTATTTTAGGGGCCGGCAGTTTACCACCTAAAATAAGATCTACAAGCAGATCTCTCAGGAGGTCCAAACTGAGAAAAGCAGCTTCCTCAAATGCTGCGGCAAAACAGGAAGTTGAGCTAATTCCCGGAAGTACAGTGATAGAGAGGATAGTAAGAGAAGAAAAATCCCAAAATGATTTGGGTTTCAGCTCATACACAGGAAGCGACGTGTCTGGGATTGTCAGGAGGAGTGGCTGCCGGAGCGAGAGGGAGCCTTCTGGAGTAAAAAGAAGCTCTCTGGAAATAAGCGCTGACATGCCCGGACAGCTGGGAGCCAAGACAATGGAACGGAGTGGGAGCGGATGAACTACAGACTAAGCCTTTCTGAAGGGTTTCTCCAGTTCAATTGCTCCACCAATGCAATGACTCAGACTTACAAGACGGCTAGATGAATGATGTCATCGCATAGTTACTTATGTAGTTCCAGCTTGTCTACAATCTAAGAAATTAAAAATATTAGCATATTTAATTACCATATTAATTAAAGACAATTATCAGACATAATTATCTCAAACTAAAGAAAAGGTGTTGGCCAATATTATGACCAGAATGTTGAATGAACTACATTATTATTATAGCAGAAATCACTGAAGAATTACGCAGACCAGCAACTAATGACTCTACAGGTTGGGCTGACAAATCATGTAATGTGGAAAGAAAAAATAATTCATTAAATGAACAGAATCTCGTATTCCTGAAAAATACAACAGTAAAGAAACAAACTTCCATATCGTAAGACATCAGAGAGGTTCCTTTTTTTTAGGTTATTTCCTTATTTCCGTTTGTATAAAGATATGTTGAACTTAGGCTAAAATTAGGCTACCAAGTTACTTTGAAAGCTATTATTAATATTATTTAAAAATGGATGATTCAACACACCATTTTAGAAATACTCCCTCAGGGGAAATGTTGTGATCAAATCAGTCATTCAACAACTTTTATTACAGCTTCACTTTTAATTTCTCGTCTCAACTGAATGGCATCAATGTGCATCCATAAAACGTGTAAACGTATGGGTGCATAGATAGTCCTGACATTTCCTTCCTTCTAGATCCCTCTTCCCTTCTTTGGATCTCTGGAAGACAGCAACCGGTATCATTTGATGTGTTATAACAAGATAGAAGCAGAGTTTCTGTGGTGATTTCACAACATCTGCTCAAATCAGACCAATGCAGTTCAGCGCCACACCCGCACAATAAACATCGATAAAATACTCACTACTTCTGCCACAGAATGGGCCTAACCAGGGTAGAATCCTTCTCTTTCATACACTAATCAAACACCATAAAGCAGACAGAGGCTTATCAAATCACTGCACAACCAAAGGAACATTCTTTGGAAAAGGGGAGGAGACTAACACAACCGTTCTTTTACGAGCTATGGATGAACTAGCTCTACCTGTCACCTTGAAAAACCAGTTTTGCCCAGCACCATTATTTCCTTTAAGCTAGCACCAGTGGGAAAACCAACCAGATGATCAAGCTCCCCTACAGAACAAAACCCTTCATTTAGACTATTCATCTAGGGTAATAATGACAAGTCTGGAGTCCAGATGAATTATGACATCAGTGGAACTGGTTATTGTGACATCTCTGATTACTCAGTCACTGAGATTAGTTTCATCGCTTGTCACCGATGACGTTTACTGTGTGGTTACAGAGAACAGGTGACAGACGTCAATGGTGACAAACATTCAGGAGTGGTTTGTTTTACTGGGACAGCATCTAACGCGAACAATTCAAAAGCCATAGTCTCGAGACTGCAACAAGTACATTAATACAGAAAACAATATATATATAGGCTTTCACCCAATGTGCTCACCAAGACCTCAATCTTCTCACCTCAGTCATTGGTCTCTCACTCCAAATAGAGCCTTGCGGTTCTAAATGACACTTCACACACACATTCACACAGAGCGGGACTAAAATGTGTCACGTATCTTAGAATGTGATTTACAAACAGCCAGTAATACACAGTTACCTGAAAAGATTTAAACATTTTTCTTAGTTTTGGTTTTTGCATGTCAAAGAAAAGTCTAAAAAGCATCGTCTAAAACTAGTATGAACTGATAATGTAAAAAAGCATGTCAATTTTGGACTAGTCATTATGTTCATGACGCTAAGAGTATGCCATGCCGATGACATTTTAAAATATAATTAGACACATTAGTTTGTGTTACTTCTTAGTAACTGCCTTGAGAGAAACTGCCTTGAGTACTAGGCGGCACAACTTACCCCACTCTTCCTTATTTAAACAGAAACAAACAAACAAGCTGGCCAGAAGACAACTTTATCACCGTAGTGTTGGGGAGGTGCCATTTGTCAAGACCAACTAAGCGTGTCGCACACATCCTACTGAACTCCCGGTTTTTAATTACAGTGGCTTGGAGGACAACGTTCAGGTCTGCGTGAATGACTAATATCTGACAAGGATACAAAAACCACCCCAAGATGCAACGCACACCCGAAAGAGGACACCAGTTACAGGAATGTTGCCGGGCGACAGCTCACAGCCATGTTCAACATCAGCGCTTTACGCACTAGAAGGTCACACAGAAGCAGAGGCTCCGTATGAGGGGCAACTTTGGAGACTGGAGCAAAACAGTGGTATACTGTAGATAAAAGGGGAGGGGTAAATAAAGGGGGTGTGAGCTGGCTTGTCATTTATCAGTATTTTTATCATGCCATGACTATTTCTAGAACAGGGGGTAGCAGCCAGTACGCAAATAGACACCAGCTGAACAACCCCCCATCTGTAAAACACTACTACACTTCAGCCTCAGACAGACTGATCATGCCAAGCCCAGCCTACAGGTGATCTGCTAGATGAATGAAACTTAAAATGTCTTAACTTCAGGTCAAAAAGTAAAGTCCATTTTTCTGTGGCAAATTGGATGGGTGAGACTAAGACATCAGGTCACAAGTACAACAGCATTAAATGTGTCATTAAGGCAAACACACAGACAGTCATAGGTAAGCCTTGAAATCCCACATTGTGCATGAAGATCAATCTTTGTAAACATACGAAAAAAACACACCCCCAATGTCACGCCCCAAACCGTGTCCAGCTCAACTGGAAATGCTAGTACAGACTGACATGTCTATGGATTACAAATCTTTGCCCAGAAACAGAGAGCCACAACGCAAATGCTAACATTACTTAAGGAGTAAATAAATAAATAAATGACAAGTCAGACTTTATCTGATCAAAGACTGATTTACATGGAGAACAGGCTGAGATGATTAAAAATCATTAGGCTATACTAGATCAGGCCAAACAGATTATATTCTATTCGCTAAGCCACATGAAAAGTTGGAGGGGGAAAATGATGGTCAACCTTTTTACGCTGCAAATCGCAATATGGCTTGGCAGTATTTCAGTAAACATTTCATCTCTACTATAAACAATACTCAAACCATACACACACACAGTTAAAACTCTGAACCAATCGAGATTTAAACTGCAAGGAGCTTAATGTTGGTACAGTTTTACCTAAGAGACACAGAAGGAGAATCAGTATCTATTCTGTTAAAAACTGACCTCTGAAAAAAAAAAGTCAAGCAACCCTGCATCCTTAATTTTCGAGAGTGTTTTATTTTTGACAATAATGACCTAAAGGATTTCAGATTAACTGGATTGAGATTTTTAAAATAATGGATTTGTATCCTCAAGTCAAAGAGTTCAACCTGAATTAAACTCCTCTAAGGTGAACAATTAAATTAATCCCAGTATTCAGTCCAGACATGTTCAAGTGCCTTAAAACCATGACAAATATGTTCAAAGCTGAGGTAATACAATGAATTAGTGTGTTTAAAAATGAAACATACTGACCCACAATATCACCCATTCAAGATCTGGTTTAAAAAGCAGAACACCAAAACAAGGACAGAACAACACAAAACATCTATACTGGGTCTTCCCTACCACTAATTTTGAAAGAGTACAGAAACCTAGTTTAAGAAAAGGGGAAGATTGTATTACTAAGATTGTGTTAAACAAAACTGTACAATTGTTGCTCTTCTCAAATGTTTCCTGCTTTTTACACAGAACGCTGCATATAAAAACAAGCAATTCTACAGGTGAAAAAGAATTACTCACTGTTTATACATAAACATGTACAGACATAAAACAAAGCTCAACTCTTAAAGAAATTAAAAAGCTTATATTTCATTCTGCCAGACTAGGCCATGATCAGAAATCAATTATACTCTAGTAATATCACAAACCAATCCAATCCTCTTATAAAACACAAGTTATATTGTACAGCCAAGCAAAAAGCCAAATTGAGCAAAACAAACAAACAAACAAACCACAAAACATAAACACAAGCAATTAAAACAGACTGATCAACTTCTTTCTAGTTATGAAAGACATAATAGAGAACACCCACCTGGCCAGTTGAGTGATCATTCATCGGTAACAGTGGTGTCCTGGCCGACATCTTCTGAGATTGGGTTTGACAGTTTATTTTCTGAAACTGAAGGTGTTCACAGTCCTCAAAATTCAATCAAACGTGACATGGGCTCAGTATGATGAGAAGTGTCCGAAGTCCACCTTTCTCAGAAACCACCCTGAGCTCTGCGTGCAATCCCAAACCAGTAAAGATTAGCTTTCAACCCGCTCTCTCATTAAATCATAGCTCGCTTATTTGAAATCAGACAAATAAATAAAACTTCCTGAAAAATCTGAAATTCCTAAAAAAAAATCTGAGTAAAACACCTATAAATTAGCCGACAAAAAGTATCGATTAGGCGTCAACATTGAACATCTCAAATTCCTATGGGACTTTCTCAAGCCAAACTGATGAGTTTTGGGGAAAAATACAGAATAAATATCAACGTCGAGAGACGGTCAGATTAACTAGTTGGTTGATGAAAAACAACAAAACATTGTTTCCAGCACAGTTGTGCAAAATCGAGTCCGAGGACTCTAAGTTTTATTAGGCCAGGTGGCAAAAGTCCGGAGGGTCCCTATTTAGCCAAAACTACTGGTGATCGGCTATATATTGTTGCGCAACGGCAATGTCAAATGTTAAGTCCTGTTTTTCTCCTGAAGACAGATGCAAGTCCTGCTTAGTACTGAAAAACTTCGGGGCAAGTTATCGAGCTGATCCTTCCAGTTAGCGAACTCAGTATAACATTACAATGAGAAATGATCTTTGTATGTTTACATGTCCAAGTTTTTAAAGCCAAGTCGAACAATCGTTGTGATGTCGAGCTGGCAAGTTAATAATCCAAGCACAAAAACATCGCGAAGATGGCCATACACTGCGAAAATCTCATCTAACCTGCTAACGCACGTTAGCTGGCCGAGTGACTTCGAATAAGTCGCTGATATTTTGACAGTATGGTAGTGAGATAAGTCCTAACCGTATCTCAGTGGTAAATGACTCTAAATTGCTCTCTTCCAGTCGGTGGTATGCGACGAATTACATCTGTGAACCGTGAAAACGCGAGCAGTCGGGCAGTCACGACTGGTACCGCAGCAGCGCCCGGACGCCAGTGTTGTTTGCGTTCAGGAGAAATGTGAAACCAGCTTGCGGATCGACTTCCTCTCCCTCTCACATTCTGTGTTTTAGAATAAAAGTCTCTTATTCATAATGCTTTAAAAATGAGAATAGTTTTACACTACCTTGGAATTTGTAAACAATGTGTTTAAAAAGTACATATATTACAATAAAACGTTTGAAAGGTTAACAGAATGAATGAATGGAACAAAATATGATATGCTCCATTCATATGATATGCTCCATTCACATAACGGAACAAAATATGATATGCATGTGAAGTTCATATTAAGAAATGTAATAATTAAACAGACCTGACACAGAGATATGGAAGAGTCATGGATGCTCCTGAATAGTATTTAAAATCACTTGAGGAAGCTAATAGCAGATGTATGCCTTCCACTTTCACTTGTAGTCCTTTCTATTATTATTATTATCGTTGCTGTTGTTAGCATTATTGTTGTTGTTGTTAAATACACAACAATTGCAAACAGAATACACAATGACTGCTGTCCATGAAATGTTCCTGAAATTATCAAAGAAATTCCAATCACAAAAAGAGTCAAATACATTAGCATAATATGTGCAATGTCAGGTAAAAAAAACTTTTTTAAATCTTGTTTTTTTTGGCAACGTTTGTTGTTCAGCTCTATACCATTTAGCACTGTGATTATTCGCTGTTACTGAAGTAATAGAATGAAGAAATACTTTGCCGCCATCTTTAGGCGTTTGGTGGAACATAGAATAACCTAGTTGCTTTATATTACTTAATACTCCAAAATGTTGATATAAACGAAACAAACATACTCTGTTTAAACAAAAGCTGTTTCTTTTATATGTATAAAAAATACAAATTACCCAGCATTATACTGTGATCTGTATGCATTTGTAAAACCAACTCTTTAATAAATTGTCAAACTATATTCAGAAACCATCCAATTGCAATCAACTTGTTGCTATGTAAAAAATGTAAAATATTTATAGTACATTTTGAGCTACGTTAAGTGGACATTTCACACTTTGTTTGTCATTGGTCTAGGATGATGTCATCCACACAGAAACCCCACCTTCATATCAGCAACACGCCCCCGTACCCCACATAGCTAACAGCTCACGCACACGCACAGTACACAGCGAGTTCATATTGCATTGCGCTGCCGTATACGTTGTTATTGTGCACGTACAGATTAGGGCAATGCATTGAACGATATGACAAGAAATCTGCTATACTGATGGACATCACAGGATCGTTTAAATTGCCCCTTATATTAAAGCAGAGCATAGATAACTGCAGCTATGTAAATGACTCGCAGCACTGGAGCGGAATTGTCGCGGGGAGAAACACAAGGATCCAATGAATCACAGATCATGACGATACAGCGGACATACAGATTATAACGTAAGTCACTTTCTCTTTGTATTGTCGAGGCCTTCATACAAAACCTATCATATCAAGTTTCCTACATTTAAATGCTCTTAATATTTTGTTATTAACAAAATGTCGCCAGTTGTACTGCAGCAGCCAATTATTAACATGCTGTCTTGGATCTTTTATAACATTAAAAAATGCATCAAATAATTTGCACACCGCATTAAACACGAGGTTAGAATTTAAATAGAAAAGAGAGAAACTATGTAAATATAATAAACATCTTTATCTTTATGGATAACTCATTCGGTGAAATTAAATTGAAACTGAGCTCAAATGGCGAGACCATCTGAAATTGCGTGACAGCATCAGCGT
The DNA here is from genome assembly GCA_036877625.1 of Ambastaia sidthimunki. Taxonomy (NCBI): domain Eukaryota; kingdom Metazoa; phylum Chordata; class Actinopteri; order Cypriniformes; family Botiidae; genus Ambastaia; species Ambastaia sidthimunki. The sequence continues at coordinate 4,679 of JAZGTK010012884.1, read as the reverse complement.
GGCCTAACAAGTGACAGTCAATATAGTTGCAATTTTGTGCTGGACGTTGTTGTCAGCGGCATGCTTGGGCCCAAATAACATTTTGGTGTTAATAATTAATCCGTTTGTAAAACGTGTTTAAACATTATTGTAGCAAGACTATTTTCACCGGCAGCAGAACAAAGGGTTGAATGCTGCTCAGATTCTGCTTTCTAGTGACACAAATGTAGGACGCGTGACGATGCGCGGAAATATTTCACCGAACTTTACTTTTCATCTTATTTGCATTATTTCCTTTAATTTGGCACATGTCATATCACACGTATTTTTATAATAGATTAGGACAATAATAATTTTATATGGCAAAGGATACGTATTAAGCTATTTAACATGGGTGTTAGTTGTTTAGCAGGCCCGTGCATCTGTCTCAGGCTGTTTACTTGAATGTAAATCATGCCTGAAAACGAGCCGTGTTGAATTAAAGATAGATGCTGATTACGCGAATCACAAATATATAGTGTGAGTAATGTTTTCGAGAGCTATTACAACACTGTTTGTTTTCATTTAGTGATTATTTTACTGCAACATTACTGTAGTTACACAACCACACACTGTTCTTTTGGTGATATCAGTGAAACGTGATCACCCTTTGTAGCTGTCTTGGTGCTTAGCTGGTACCTGAGCCCACAGATGCTGATGCTGATGCATCTTCTGACACAAGCGCATGCTGGTGCCCGACTGTGGGCTGCTGGTGTTGCTCAGTCGTGATGCACTGAAAAAAACATTATATTGCAGTTTGTGAAACACTGCTGATGAGGTATTTAGTGTGTGAGGTAAACTGACTGAAGTGATGTTGACTTGCAATAAGACAAATCTGGGTCAATGTAACCACCCACCCCCCTTCACTACCACAGGCTACAAAAGGCAAGACTGAAAAACAAACAGGATGAGGATACCATCACCAGACTCTGTGCGTGAACGTATGCATGTAGAAATAAGAGCACGGTGTGCCGGCTCTGTCCTAGGATATGTGTGTGTGGGTGTTGCGTGGGGGTATATGTCTGAAGTGCTGTTTTGCATGCATGCCTCCCCCTTCCATGAGGTCAATGGATGATCTAGCCATGTCACATCCTGTAAATGTTCTCTCTGTGCTGCTTTATCTATTTTCACTCCCTCTTTCTCTCTTTCTCCCTCTGTCTGTCTATCTCTCCCTCTCTTTCTGTCACACAGACACTCTTTCTCCTGCTTTCTCTGTTTTTTACCCTTTAGGGCTCCCTCTTACCCCTCTCATGGTCTCTCCATTGACATTTCTTAACGTCTACTAATTTCTGTATAATTTTAGAATAACGTCTATAACAATTTAGAATAATGAGTTGAGTTGCTCTGCTTTTATGAGAGTAGAGCAGCCAGATTATATCTCTATGCTAATCATTATCAGTAAATCATTATTTTGTTCACATTTTATTAGATGTTTGGTTATAACAGATAAGCTTTTTAAATGTGTGTTTTAAACAGTCAGGAAGATGATGATAACCAACAATACACAGAGTATTGTTATATATTACAAGCTCTCCCCTTTTCTAATTTATATTTCTCCTTACATGGTTTGCTTGTGTATTTGTAATGGTGATTATTTTATGTCTTTGCCAGAAATGAACCTTGACATTTATGTTAACAAGGGTAATGAGTCAGAAAAGCCTTTCTATTAGGAGTTGTGTTTTAATGAAAGGTCTGTGACTTACCCTATGTGCTGTTCTTTATCGTATCAATGTGGTAAGTTACCAGGAAGGTTGTGAATGACTAACAGAAGGCTGACTTCTGTGCATTACTCATCACAATTGTTTATGTAAATCTGTGTGCTGTGACTAATACTAACTGTATGTGTGGTAATTTTGTGTCATTTATGTGTGTTCTATGTGCAGTTTTCTAAAATAACTGAAGTACCAAATTGAATAAATACTGTATGATTCATTTGTCTCTTTTTCTCTCTGTTTCATAAACTCGCAGCTTTGCTCATCCCCAGATGCCTCCGCTCCCTCTTGACGAGCGCATAGTGGTTATTCAGCGGCCCAAAAGTTTGGCCTTGCGCGTGGCCTCCCCACCAACCACCTCCCAGTCTTCCTCACACCGCCCAGCCGTATACAACGAGCCCCCATCCCGCTCATCACAACCCCAACCCCCTCCACCCCGCTGCCATCCAGGTACTAACTTCCTGTCTCTGGAATGCAAGCGCAGGCAATCATCTCATGTTCAGAGAGATAAAGGAGATCGATGTGCCCCCTTTGAGGGCAGCAGCCACAATGCAAGCCATTGTCACAGCAATGGGACTGTAACTTTGGGTCCCAGACCTCACAAGCACACACATACCATTGACATTAAAGTGTCTGTGGACAAAGGTGGACGAGGAGGTTCATATTTAGACAAAGGCCGCAGCAGTAGTCTCACCCGAAGTGGAGATCTTAAGGGTAGTCGAACTAAAAAGGTATCACTTCACTTGGATCCAGGGCAAGGTGACAGGAAATGCAAAGGAAAGTCTTCCGAGTTAGTGGAGAAGCACCAGAACCATCATCAGAATCAAAATAGGACTCAGCACAGAAGCCATCATCAGAACCAACTCACAGTTTCTCCTGGTGGGATTTTGGAGTTTGTACCAGCCCAAAGACAGCAGACCAAATCCAAGCCATCGAGAGAGAGAGACATTTCAACAAAGTCTTGCCCTGCAGCCGCCAGCTACCCCTTTCACAGTGACAAGGACGTATCTGTAACTGCAGGTAACAAAGAAAACTCCAAACTGGGACCTGGCCATCAAGTGCCCCACGCCCATAGCCTATCCCGTCACCACAATTCAGCCCTGTTACCCCATGCTGCCATCCTAAACCCTCATTACCCTGCTGTCCCACCCTCACTTCCTCCCCGGGCCCCATCCTCCTATCAGCACAACAGTCAGCCTCGCCCGTCACGCACTAGAGAATATCAGCCCCAAATTCTTCACGCTTTGCCTCTCTCCCCCACCTCTTCTCGAGGAGGCTTTCCTAGTCCAGACCACACATGTACTATTGACTTTTCCCACCCTTGTGGCTGCTGGAGGCTGGTGCGCTGTAGAAGAGGGAGAGGCCATTCATCTGGCTGCCACAGACGTAGTACAAGCCCATCATCTTCATTTTCTCACGCCCAAGGAAGTAGTGCTGCCAACACAGTTGGTGGAACCATGGGACTGAAGACTCTAGGAGGGTGTCTGTCTACTGCATCCACAACAAACACTTCCTCCTCCAATAGCACTGTCTCTGACTGCCGCACAGGGCTGCTTAGACCTTTGGGTTGTGCATCCTGTTCTGGCGAAGCTGGAAGTTTTGAGAGCCCTGCTGCTTTCCGTAAGAAGCTGGTTGGTGGTTGTTTACCCTGTACTCCCCTTTCTTCATCCGCACCTCTTCGAGCACTCCAGAGTTGCGTCAGTGGCTGCAATCCCAAAGCAAGCCAGACTGGAAGCTCCACATGCAGCTACTGCAGTAGTGACCCCATTGTAGTGACCTTTAACCCACATAGAGGGAATCCTCCCAATATGGGTCATAATATTGGTGCACATACCATGGGAGGTTATCAGCCTGATGATGATGATTACAGTGTACGCACAATCTGGCCTGAAGAGCTCGCAAAGAAGATGACTCGCTCTAAAACCCAACCGAATCACCACAATGCAGGGATTGGAATGGGCTCAGGGAGGGCCTGCATGGGCCACAACCAGAATAGTGGCAGTGGCAACAATCCTGTAATCCTTGATTGCCGGAACCTCATGGAGTTCACACGTTCTCAGCTAACAGATCAGGCAGGACGTCGGAGGCTCCAGCAAGGCAAGATGGCTGTTTTAGATTTCATTGGATCAGGGAGCAGTGGAGACCAGGGCAGAGATTCCCTCAAGAGGCTTTGGAACAAAGGAGGAGATGCTTGCATGGGGGATAGCAATGGGTTTGATGATGAAGTGCTTCCACAGTCTCCATCACTGCGCTCTCCCTCTCCAGATTCTCCTCCTTCTTTCTCACCCCCACCCTCTGCCCCTAGCACCCTCGTTAAGCCCAAACCTAAACAGAGAGAGAGGGAGGGTGGACACACCTTACCTTCTGCACAATCACTCCACCTGGTCCTCAACTCATTCAACAGAGAACAAGATGAAGAAAATGGTCGAGGTAAAGATCCTAATGTGCAAGTACCTTGTAATGGTATGTTAATGTTTGAGCACTCAAAAAGATGACCACAATCTCTCCACATTCCCAGTTCCACTTGAATGTACTGACCTTGATCTTCTCATGACTTCCATTAGGCTGTAGGCACTGATAGTATTCAAATTCAAATTATAATCTGTGGAGTGGCTAATCCTCACTAGCTTCAAAAGATTGTCAGAGTTACATTATGAAACTCTCGAATGGAGATTTCACATCTCTAAGTTCAAACAGTTTTTTTGGCTGTAAACCCTTTATACATATAATTTATTTTCTTAAAATTCAGACTGCTTTATCCCATTCTCTGTTTTGTGTCTCATTGAAACTTTCAATTTTGTTAAGAAACTAAACTGTATTGACTTATTTTAGTGATGCTATAAGGAAAAACAGGTAAGAATACCAGCAACATGACTTCAAACAGAGATAAAGAAATGTATCTCTTAACAGAGATAAAGAGGAAAAATTACAAGTATAATTATTAGATTT
>JAZGTK010012883.1:0-14653 GCA_036877625.1 Ambastaia sidthimunki | reverse complement strand
TGAGTATAAGCTAATGCACACCATTCTGAAAGGTCACCTGAATTTGCTGTCCTGTCTGTGTTGCACTCCAAGCATTGTATTTCCCCGTGTTGTGTAGTCTGGCCAAATGAGGATGCCATTGTCCTTGAGCACACAACATATGTAAATAGTTTATATGTACATGCATTTATGCATTTAATGCATTTATGCATTTGGCAGGTGCTACATTGCATTTAAGATATGCATTTTTGACCAGCAGATGTTCTCCTTGGGAATCGAACCCAAGACTTTGGCGATGCTAGCGCCACGCTCTACAGGAACAGTGTGAACATGACTGTGCTGTAAATAGCCACACTTTCAACACGTACCTCTGAACTCAGATGCTGTAATGTGTTCATCTTTCACAGTTCCAGAAATGAGGCCGAGTGGGTGATCACAAACTGCAAAACAGACAAGAGAAGATTTTAAGAACTGACCACATCATCTTCTCACGATAAGACCAGCAGCAGACCAGCAGCACAACAAATAATGTTTATTTGATACCATTATCTAACACAAGGAACAACGTCTGCATTCCCCTCTGCTGGGACAGTCCAACCTCAGACTCCAGCTGCCAGAGGCCCGGCTTTGAAGGCAACATCTCCAGGGTAGCAAATCCACCTGAAATACAGGAGCTTAATGTGAATGAGAATTGTAGTTTGTTTGCCTAAACAGACAGCATCCACAATCATTACAAACCTGGTAAGAGTGGGTAAACACCCTGACGGTGGTCCTTTAACTCCTTGTTTATGAACGTTTGACCATGAAAGTGGACACTGTGGAGATCTTTTGGAGTGCCCATGTTGATCAGGTGCCACTTTGCTACCTGGTTTGTGTACATTCTGAGACCTTTAAGACTATAGATAATTCCATTGATGGCTGATAAAAGAAATATATCATTTTTATTTTTTGTAAAATATCTAAATTGTTGTATGCATAAATTGTTATACTTTTTAATTTTACCCATAATCAGTCTATAATTTATTGGATTTAATTCATCAGTACTGACCAAATAAATAGTTTAGCACTAAATAAATCAGTAAAAAAAATCAGTTTTCCTACCGTCAAATTTTAAACTCTCATAGAAATTTGGATCCATGACTGTTCTTCTATTTTTACTCTCAATTCTCGCCCGGTTCTCCTCATAGTACCAGCTTTTATTTTCATCAAAAGTCATAAAGAGAAGTACAAACTCTCTTGTGTTCACAGTCGGCTTGACAAGTGTTCCTTTCCTACAGACCAGAAGAGGCCCAATCAGCCCAGAGTTTATATCTCTCTCCTATGCAAAAACAATTAGATCAGTGTTCAGTGGAAAATTAGCAACGTTTATCCAAAGTGACTTTTTTTCCCAAAGTTATCCCAGTGCAAGTTCATTACATCACCCCAAACAAACTGGCTTTCAAAACACATACCCAGCTAACAATGTTTGTATAGGAAACTTTTACTAACATTTACATTACATGATAAAAATGTTATTTTTGAGTTCTAAGAATGAGTTCTAAGAATGAGTTCTAAGAATGAGTTCTAAGAACGTTCAAATTGTCCAGACGTTATATTAACATATTAACATATTTTAATTCTGTAATGTTTTTAAAATGTTCCACTAACAACTTAAGAAAAACATTTTTGATAAATGTTAGAAAAACGTTGAATGTTAGAAATGTTAGAAATGTTCTAACGTTACTGCAGGAATGTTTTTGAGAACATTTAGAGAATATTAGCTAATGCTCTGAGAACATTGTTGGTGCTGGTATGAGTAAATATTAGTGCTTACAGGGTTCACTCCAGAGTAGTATGCCCATGTTCTACAGTCAGATTCATTGTTTTGTGGTCCAGATTTGGGGTTTATAGTCCACATGTAGACAAAAGAGCTGTTGGGTTGAACTGCATCGTCCTGCTTGTACCAGTAAGGCGACTGATCATCATAACTCAGACCTTCCATTTGTTTTAAGTATTTCACTCCATTTGCATGTAGAGAGAACGGACGGCTGGCACGATTCCTGAAAAATATCTATAATAAAACAATGAGAATGTAACTGCAAAAGTTTTAAATAACTTGCTTTTCGTTCTTGTTTGTGCAGATTTACCATAATAGTCTGATCAACTTCAGCTTTAATGACTGGACCCAGAATTCCCAGATGTTCGTCCATTTCCCCTCTGATGTCTCGGATACTGAAGGTGCTATCCAGGTATCTCCTGAACACCACTTTCTTGAAAGCTGTGGGCCTCTCGTTTTGAGATGTTCTGTCAAGCCGCCTTTGCAAATAAAGTGATTTCACAAAATAGATTTAGATTCTTTAAGCAATACAACAATTGTGAATATGTGACTCAGAGGTAGATGATGCTGACTGTACCTTTGCCCATAACCGGCATAATCCCATTCCTCCTCCTCTACTGAGATGAAATAGGTTCTGGTATCTTTGTCCTCAGCCTTCTTTAAGAAATGTTGAGATGTTGAATCAAGGGCCATGTTTTGAACCTCTGCCGTTTTGCTGTAAGGGTCTTTGTACTCCACAAATTCGTATTCTTCTGGCTTATCAAGAAAACCTTCATAATCTGCTTCCTGCTCTTGTCTTGGAACATATAAATCATAGTCATTGAAATCCCGTCTTGGCACTCCTATAACAATTGACTTTCCCATCAGGTCCTCCTCACTAGAAACAGGCCTGGTGCCCCTTGGGGTTATTTCAGGTGGTCCAAAACCTCGTGGAGACAAACCCAACGGAGACACATCAGAACGGGTCTGTGGTTTATACTCTTTCCTCTTCTTCGTCTTCATGCCGCGCCCTTTCATGGGCTTCACCCTTTGGTGAACTACCTTTTTTTTCTTTTTTGGGCTTTCTGTGGTGTTTATTTCTGTCTGGTCTGTGACATATTTCTTTATGTGATCAGGAATTTCCATAGGAACAAGTTCGTTTGTGCCCTCATAACCCCAGTGCTCTTCATCTGGATTGAGAGGAGATGCGAGTATGGCCTCACTGTGGTTGTTCTTCAGGTAGATGGTCACTTCTTCTAGACTGTCTTCAGTGTCTGAGATGTTCTTCATGGATGAGACATTGAAGGAGCCAAGAGAGACTGAAATATTCTCCAGACTGTCTGAGTAGAGGAGCTGTGATGCATTGCTCAGAATTTCACTATTTGATTTCAGCGTATCATTAATGTACAAGGAAGTTGTGTTCAAGCTGAAATCAGGAGATTCTAAGTCAGTGGTTTGCATGCTGTTTGTAGACCCATTGATGTAATTTTCTTTTGTGCTGTTGAGCTCTTGAATGCTCATATCTGTGGTATTTGTAATTGTATCACCAGTGTTTTCATCAAACTCTAGTGTGATGTTCTTGGGAAGTGCTGTTGGTGAGATATCAAAAGTCTTATCATCCGTTAATATTTCCAAGGGCTGTTTAACATCTAGTAGCACAAAATCCTCCTCCTCTTGTGGTTCTGAGCTGTTAGAGAGATAGAGTAGCACATTGTAAATGAAGACGTGGCCCGCAGTGTCTCTGTTTTCATCTTCAGTGTTGGTGCTATTTGGAGATAATAGCTCTTTTTGAGCATCTGTTTTGTTTAGCCCATAATGTTCTGAGGTTTGGTTTGATAAAAGGGTCTTTTCTTCAGCTGAATGTAAAGATCTACTATCATGCTTTATGGTAATGTTTGTCTCTTCAACTGAGATTACACTAGTGTTAGAGACGATACTGTATGTTTCATTCATTAGTTTAACCAGGGTAATGTTTCTTTCATCAGCTGGAACATGAGTGATATTATTGGAGACACTGTCTGTTTCATTCACCAGTGATGCATTTCCATTATCTGCTATAGTGGCATTTTTAACAATGCCTGCAAAACGAGTGCCATTTGTGAAGCCATTTTCTGTTTCATTCATCGGTTTTATTGATGCACTGCGCTTGTTTCTTTTCACATCTGGAATGTGTGATTTGATGCTGCCTGTTTCATTATTTACTATAACTTCTGAATCAGAGTCAAAAGTGCTGTTCATGAATAGTGATGCCTCCACCAAACCAGCCCCATCAGCTGATAAACCCTGAGTCTGATTGAAAGACACTAAACTAGCATTGTTTGATTCTGTCAGCTCATCCGTTTGGACCACGTCTTCTGCCATCGACAGGTCACCATCATCGTGATATAGAAAAGAAAGGTCTAGAAGCTCAGCATCTGAATTCTGTTTTCTTAACGTCCTCAGGCCAAACAATTCAGCAGCATAATATTCCGTCTCTTCATCAACCTTGTCAGGAGTTGTTGGCTTTGCTGTTTCTGTCTTGATTTCAGTGATGGGTGGAGGTTTCCATACAGTGAACTTCTCTGGTGTCTCATATTCATATTCCATTACATAATCTCTGAAGCATTCCAGGTCCTTGAACTTCACCCTCATTCCTTTAGTGGAATCGTGAGAGTTTAGGGATGCTAAAAGCCAAATACCTATAAATTGGAGAAAGCCAAGGTTTTATTCATAGTTTTAAAATGTTAAAAACCTACAGAACTTCTGTTAGCTACATAGATTACTTGGCAGTAAGGAGACTTATAAATTATTAGAATAACAATCATTTTGATATTTTGATAATATATGTAACTTTTAATTAAACATTGGTGGCATTTATCACAAATGCTTTTTAAAAGCAACAAGACCCTCTAATCCATGCTTTACTGTGATTTACTGCAGGAAACTGAGTTTTAAGGCACAACAAGAAGTCTAAAACTTCCTTTCGTGTGGTATAATCCATGTATTGCATGGACTGTAGAGACTTTATTTAAGTATTTAAATACTTACCTATATTAACCATGTTCATAGTGATAGTTTCTCCCGTCATGGGAAAGAGGCTGAGCATATCTTCTTCCCTGTTCTTCAGCTCAAATGTATGACCATAAAAAGTGGCCGTCTGAATGTAATCTTGTTCCCCGACACTGGAAACATGCCAGGTCACAATTTCACCATGACAAAATCCCAAATCCTGGCCACTTTCATACACATAACCATTGATTGCTGTAAGAGGTGATGCAATAAATCATGATTTTGTAATGGAGTGGTATCGATCAACATATGGCAATGCTGGGACAAACTCTACTCACTGTGCATAACGTTTGATTTGTAGAACTCTGGATCCTTTTTTTTGACTTTTTTGGGGTCACTGCAGTAGGTGTTGATGTTCTCCTCATGGTACCAACTCTTGTTCTCATCAAAAACTGCAAACATTGCATGCTGTTCTTTATCTGCTTTCAGCTGAAAAAAGATAATTGCTTTTAGAAAAACATTAGCATATAACTAAATAAGTATAGTTATAGTCAACATTATCCTTGACCCTACACCACAATGCATTCTGGGTTTGCTTTATCCACAAGGGATACATGCAGTACCACTTTAAATTTTGGCTGAAATATGGTATCTTAAAAGGCACAATAATTTTGAAATATCTTTGAATACTACAGCACATATGGATACTATAGTATAGTATATATGAGATACTTTAGTATAGTATATATGAGATACTATACTATACTATACTACACAGCACTATAGTACAACTGTTACCTAAAAGCAGTTACCTGGACATTCTTTTTGTTGAGAGACTGACTCTTACATATGAGGAGAGGACCCACAAGACCAGAAGCAATGTCCCGAGGAGTGTCCACTGCACTGTGGTACATCCTGGTCAGACATCTTGAGTCGCTGTCCGTTGGCACATCTTCCTCCCCCACATTCCATATATATGTGTAGGTCTCTCCAGGCTGGATGCCATGTGTCTGGTTTCCTTGACATGAAAGTGGAATGACCATTTATTTATATCTATTCCGTCACACTTAAACTTTTATTTTGTGATTGTACAGGTGTCTTCATCATGGAATTGACATGCAAATGAACAAATTCAATGGACCAACCTCCTTCTGGATAACTGGCTCCTTCTGCCGATTTTTCAATGGTCAGTCCATGAGGGTAGATGCTATATGGACGTGATGCTTTGTTCTTAAAGACAATCTATAGAAACAACAAGACTGTCATGCATTCTGTTTAGAAACATTTAAAATGTTCATCTTTTTTATATATACATATATACATGTACAGACACATACTGGATATATACTGTATATAAATCACACTATACTTCTTTTTGGATATATTATAGATACATACCTTTATGACATCTCTGATTTGGGCTCTTATCACTGGGCCCAGAATGCCGAGTTCCTTCTTTCTTTGTTTATCTTCTGCTCTTTCTTTAAATGTGGCATCTTTATACTGTGTAAACACAGCTTTTTTGTATTTTTTACCTATCCGCTGAGGCCCCTGTTTTAAATATTTTAATCGGAAATCCCTATGTGGAAATAAATGGAAAAATACTTATGTAATAGCGCTCAAACAAGTACACAGGTTCTACTGAAGAATCGTGACACAGTGCTTGGTGGAATACCCATCCATGTTTTCCGGCATATGTGGTGCGTAATCCCAATTTATCTCTTCTGCCGCTATATAGAAAGTCCATTCTTGACTCTCTTGTTTTTGTTGGATGGTTAATCTTCTTTTAGGTGCCGGAAACTCCTCACATGTATTAATATTCAGGTAACCATGCAAACCAGCTGCAAATAACAAGGTAACTTAGCAGTGATACATTTCAGTATTTGGCACTGCACACTTTTTAAAGTAAAGGTTCTTAAAAGGTTCTTAACAGCAATGCCCTAAAATAACTATTTTTGTAAGAAACCATTACTTTCTTACTTTTTTATAATGTAAAGTTTTATAGTGTAAAGAAAACTTTTACCCACTACAAAGAACCCTATGTGACACAGAAAGGTTCTATGGATGGTAAAGGTTCTTTATGGAACACGGAAATATACAACCAAAATGGTTCTCCTATGGCAAAGCACTTTTTTTTATGAGTGTTATAGTCTTTGGAAAGAAAAACTGTCCGTTTATTTATGTTAATTTATGTTGTTTGTACAGAGCTATGAACTAGAACTTACAGTTTATACAGACTTGACAACTTGATGGATGTTTTAAGGGGACCATTCATGAACTCGTGATGTTTCTGCCAGATCTTACCTTCCAAGTGTCTGCTAATGTGAGAGGAGAAGAGCCAGCGGCCAGGATAGGCAGAAGTCATGCTGGCGCTAGTGGCAGTGCCACCAATAATGCCAACAGATGAGGTTTTGTGTCCATACTGCAGAAGAACTTGGCCATTGAAGTGCACAGAAAACAGCTCTGGCTCAGAGCTCATGCCCAGCAGGTGCCAGCTGACTTTGGAGTGAGCACAGATGCTCAGATCTGGAGGACACAAGAAGGAGTTTTATACCTAAGCAGCCAGTGAGGAAAACAGTAAAGTTTGACAGCACTGTAAGGTTTGCAGAAATGAGATTTTTGAAGTATATAATAAACCAACCAGGTACAGAGCCATTTGTGTAGCCATTGATGGTGTATTTTATCATGTGTTCCTGTGGAGGGCCTCCAGTACTGTACCAGCTCTTGTTCTCATCAAACACACCAAACAACAGCACAGCCTCCTGATGGAAGTGAATCTGATTTCCGGATTCATCCAGGGCACCTTTGAGACAAAGACAAATTTAAACCCAGTCTAAACCCAGAGTTTTCAACCAATGGTCTGTGGACACCTGGAGGTCCTTGGTAGGTACTGCAGGGGGTCCGTTGAGAAGATATATAAAACATTTAGAATTTTCCATTTTGATCTACAAAATGTAGCTTTTTTATATTGGGGGTCCCTGGGTTTGCTGTTGTCTTGATGAAGAGTCTGATAAGATTAACGTCTGTTTACAGATGTGTAAAATTCATACTTTAAATGTCATAATAAATAAGAAAATCCATGATGTCATAACAATCCTTGATCTTATTTTTGCCTCACCTTTCTTGCAGATCAGCATTGCACCGATCAGCCCTGTGTTGTAGTCCTTGATGATGTCAACGTGGGAGAGGTATGTGTAGGTGATGCACGGGGGGTCCGCAGCCATAGGGGTCACCTCTGATGTTACTTCCCATTGGTACGTGTGCTCTTTACCGGGGTAAATGACATCATCCTCTTTCTCAAAAAGTGAAGTGTTGTCAAAGTATAAAGATCCTAATGGAAACATTAGCAGTGTGAAAAGGAAGCGGATTCACATGTGTTTATATGAATCAAACTAACGTCAACATTTTATTCCAGAAATTGCAACTTTAGGTATGAGCTGTTGATTCAGCATCCTGCTTTTGGACTTAGGTACGGCCTGTGGTTGATTCTTCTCTTGGGTTAATATTTCCAGAGAAATCAAACACAGCTGTTTGTGTTGCTCAAGTTGTTTACTCAACTCGAACCCAATGTGACAACCACTCAAATAATCCATAAAGTTTCCTAAACAAGATTCTTCTTGAAATGTATCCCAGCATCCATACATTAAAACACTGCCGCATGAATCACTCTGTTACCACATTCATGACATCAGAACACACACCCTCCGACTGTTTCCCATAAGCAATGCCGTGTGGATGAATACTGCATGGACGATCTGCCATGTTCCTAAACGTGACAATGATTGTGTCACCCTCTTGTCCTCGTAACGTAGGCCCAAGTAGCCCTAGAACATCAATTATAAAATACAGTTTAACAATCCTAATTGTTAATCATAATATACATTATGATTTAAAACATTATGTAATATATACAATACATAATGTAACACGTAATATAATACTACATACTAGATTTCAATGTACAACACACCTGAGGACAAGGGATGTGTTTTAGCCTTTGTAAATCCTGCTTCATACTCCCTGTAAACTATTTTCTTATAAGCTGGTCCAACCCTGGAATAAACAAAATAAATAAATCTGTAATATCTGAAAGATATTTCTTAGTTTTCGTCGAGATAAAAGTTACATTATTGCTTGAGCACTTTTAAACAAGTTCACACAAAACGGTCCAGAAAAGTTGCTGTGTTTTAAGAATCTTCAAAGTGACATTTTTTTCCACATCAAATTCTTTGCTTGACATACAATTATTTTTTAACTCATTAAATTCATGTATACATATTTAATATTTTCTATATGAGAAATCAAAATTCTATATCTTCTTAAAGACGTATGCTACTTATTTGCCCCAGTAAATAATGCTCTTTTCCATACCTTTGCTGTTCATCAGATGTGTAGTCCCAGTTAACATTAACAGCTGCAATGTAATAGCGTCTCTCCACAGCCGATACACAGTGAGACAGGAATGCCAGGAGGGCCAAACCATACGGAGCCCCTGACCAGGAGCAGAGTTGCATGGCTAACAATGAGAGTCCAGGTAGAAATGATGTGTTGGGAAGTGCAGGGAATTATGAACTTTCTGGGAAAGAGCAGTGAGCTTTATCTCCCCCCACCCCCTGTGACACACTCACACACCACGGTAACATGTTTAAACAATTTGTTCTGGGAAGGGCACTATCATTATCAAAAAAACTAAATCTTCTTGTTTTTGTGTAGTCATATGTATGAAAAAAAAAAAATCAGTCCCGGCTCTCCAAACGGAAATCTTCCTAAATGCCCTCATAGCATCTTCTGCCCCAGACAACAGTTTTATTATTAGGGATTTAAATATAAGCCTTTTATTTCCTCTGTATTTGTTTTTTCATTGTTTGTTTACAGTGTACAAGCTGTAGAAATGTGTGGGCAGAATGATTAAATGGGCACAGCCTAGTCCTTGACTCAGCTATGACTGAACGTGCAGTCGTGCACATGTATAATAATAAAGTAAAAACAAGATTTGTTATTCTGAGCTTTATGTAATATTGCATGTGACCTGCACATTTCCTGTGTCTCGTGGGCAAATATATCTACTAGGAATTTCCATGACAAATATCCTCATTAAAATTGTCAGACAGTTACACAGAAACATCCAAACATTAAAGTGCACATTAAAAGTGACTAATAATTGTTAACATTTACTCAGTTATTTAGTAGCCTAATTCATACAAACCTATTCTGACTAAACAAATACAGAATATCACCAAAAGTTTAGAGATTGATTACAAGATTTGTGCAATATAATATATTTTTAAACTTTTCTAAAGGTGTAAGTTTCAATGGTATTTTCCTTATAGTTTAAATAATTACGCCTCTAGTGTCCAATCCTACATGTAGCTCTCGTGCGGATTATTATATTAACCCCACTATTATGAAGGCTTAATTTTAATATTCACCAGACAAGCTTTCGCTATTGGAAGATTTTTAGGAAACGTCATCATCATATTTTAATATTCATGAGCTAATCTTGCCTGTAGCGTAACGCGATGACGAAGAGTTTTCCTTGTGCGCATGCGCAAACATGCGGAAGCACAGGATAGGTTGTATATTCGCTTGAGCACATATGGGTAGGTAAATAAACCACGTATTATGTCTTTATTTCTCCCTTATAATCTCATTTGCATTATAAAAATGATGCCGTGAACAACAGTTAGTGAATCTAAATGATGCATACATATATTTGCATAGGTTTAAAACACGTTGGGATTAAGCATCGAAACTGTCATTATATAATTTTGACGTTTAGACAATCGCGGTAATGCGTTTGATATAATTACAAATTATATTAATACTCTGATAAAGTTTCGATGTTATTTAACACCAGTGAAATGTGCATTTACAGCATTTCTGTCTAATTCTATATCAAGCATTCGCATACATTGTTTATGTCTTCTTTAATTCACAATAAAACAATGTTCATGGTCTTATTTATCTGAACTGTCTGTAACTTTTAACCACAATAGTCCGTGAATGATCGTCTTGATTCGATGACTAATTCCAGTATCTTTTGTTTGGTGCCTCATATTATTAGTCAATCACTGATCCTTCATTCCTCTGAACGTCTTGACAACTAGAGAGTAAAGGTTACAAGCTTTGGCTGAGATTTGAGGTTGTGGTATTTGAGGAGATTTATGAATAAATTAAAACGTTTGTTGCATGCATGTGTTTTTAATTCAGTGCTGTGATAATGTAATGTCATTAAAATATTTTCTTCTGTGATTGTTTTATTTTTAGGACTGACACCAGCTTGTGTTTCTCATGATGGCTCCATCTTCCTCGTCTTGTCGGTGTTGCTCCAGCTGCTCACGGATCTGCTCCAGATCTTCGGTCTACACGTTGGTTCTGGGTCTGGGGTTCGTCACCTTGGGAACCAGCCGCATCTTATTACTAAAATTTTCAGCCAATGAAGGTAATGCGACAGTGGACCCTGATCACGTCAGTCACGTTATTTAAGATTTGACGTATTTTTAAGCATTTTAACTCTTGATGGACATTGTCTTCTTATGCTTTCAGAAAACAAATATGACTTTCTTCCTGCATCTGTGAATTTATTGGCAGAGGCCATCAAACTAGTATTTTGTTTAGTGATGTCAGTACGGGTGGTTGTTCGAGGTGAGCCAGCTTCAACCTTTAAGCCCAAAATTCTGCTCACACAGAACATACCTCACAGTACCGTGTCCACAACTACAGTTTTTGTTTTCCAGAGGGCCGCTCTTATAAAGAACTGGGATGTGCCTCTAGTCCATCTTTTCTCAGTTACCTGAAATGGTCTGTTCCTGCATTCCTTTACTTCCTTGACAACCTTATAATCTTCTATGTGATGACCTACCTGCAACCTGTACGTTGGACTTTTAAAGACATTCATTGATTTTTTTATTATTTTGTATGGCAGAAATTCAGTTAATTTAGCACAATCTTCTTTCTCATGTTTTTAATAGGCCATGGCAGTATTATTTTCCAACATTATCATTTTTACAACAGCCATTCTTTTCCGGGTTGTTTTAAAGTAAGTGTAATTGCTACATATATATTTATTATCCCTTATAGATTAAATGTCTGTATTTTTGACTATACATACTATGACCTGCAGGAGGCGCTTGTCGTGGGTTCAGTGGGCGTCTCTGATCATCCTGTTCCTGTCTATTGTTTCTCTAACCACCGGCAACGGTGACCAGCATGCCATCGCTGTACATGGCATCCACCCAGCCCACATCTCCAACCCTTCCAACAGCTGTCTGAAATACGCCCACCCAAAACATCAGAACCTTAATGTGTCAGACTGGATGGATGGTTTGCCACGAGAGATCTGGAACAGCCAGATCATCCAGAAGCTAAACAGCTTTGGCCTGGGTTACATCCTGCTGCTGCTTCAGTGCTTCATCGCTGCTCTGGCCAACATCTACAACGAGAAGATCCTCAAGGAGGGCGAGCAGCTGGTGGAAAGCATCTTCATCCAGAACAGCAAGCTGTATGTCTTCGGTCTGATCTTCAACAGCCTCACTTTGCTCTTGCATGCGGATTACCGTGACCTGACCCTTCACTGCGGTCTCCTCTACGGCCACAACATCTTCTCCATCGCACTGGTCTTCGTCACTGCTGCCCTGGGCCTGTCGGTGGCTTTCATCCTGAAGTTTCGCGACAACATGTTCCATGTGCTGACGGGCCAGATCACCACGGTGATCGTCACGGCGCTCTCTCTCTTCCTCTTTGACTTTCGGCCATCTATGGATTTCTTCCTGCAGGCGCCGGTAGTGCTGCTAGCCATCTTTATCTACCACAGCAGCAAAATGAGGGATCCAGAGTACACTTTGCAACAGGAGAGGCTCCGGGTCATCAATGGAGAAGTGTTTGAGAGGTCAAGAGGGGTAAGATTCTCCAGTTCCAACTCCAGTGTATTACCAGTATAAACTTGCCTTGTTTTAAGAAGGTTGTCACTTTGTGAATTGTTAAAATCTTTTCATGTGTGGATCAGATGTTTCCACCCTAATTTTTAAAGCGTGTAGCAGTTTAAACAAAAGGCTCTTTGTAGAAGAGGTCTGGCAAAAACATTTAATTTAGGGAGGAGGGGTAAAAATGTGACTGCCTATAATAAAAGCACAATTTTGCGAAGCAAAAGCTCTGCCTTGGATAACTGCATTATTTAGATCAAATGAAATATAGGATGGGGAATTACATTAACAGTGGGATTGGGCTTCTTAGTAAGGGAGTTGGTGTTGCTTTGTAAGATCATTTTGTCCACAGGGCTTGTTTTAACAAGCTACAGAGTTCCATTTTAGTTCATGTTTTGTGTCTAATAAATTGCCCGAAAGTGTTTTTGATGTGCACTTTTGCAAAAGGTTTTTTTAATGAATTTGTCTGTGATGCATCTCGTGTTTTTTATTTTAGGATGGGGAAGAACTGGAGAGACTAACCAAGGCAAACACAGACAGTGAATCAGAGGAAGAGTCTTTCTAAGTCTGTTTTAAACTCATGTTTGTACATATTCTGGACTCGGCCTGTATATGTGTTTAAATAAATGATGAAGCTGGACTGTTTACTGTATTATAATGAGTGATGGTTCATGAAGTGGCTGGGTGAACAGATCAGACTGTTGTTTTATCAGACATCTCTCGTGCAAACTGTAACCATTTTTAGCATGTATTAACCCTGGGAGGTTTTATGAGATAGTATTGCTTTGTATCGTTCACCGTTGCTTCAGATTTGAACCATGGACTTGAGGTGCAGTGTAAACAGAAAATGTACAGAAAAATGAAATTCATTCCGATTTTTGTGCTCTTCTCCAATGGAAACATTTGCCTTTACATAATTACTATAATTTCACAAACATTGTATGCTGTGCCATACTGTGAATGCATGTGTTTATATTTAAGGTTCTTGAATCGTGAGCTTTGATGTTTGGAACAAATAAAATACACTTTAATTATATCTGCTAAAATATTTGTACTTTTTTTGTAAACTTTCAAACTGTAATATTAATATTTTGTGTCTGTTGCCGATACGCCACTGACCAGCAGAGGGAGGTAAAACATACAGCTGGATGTACTCAAATAGAGATCAGATTTTTGTCCATTGCTGTGGCTTTCACACAATGAAAAATAATAATTTATCGTTCATGTAGCACATAACATATAACTTGCAGAGGCATAATAGTAATGTATCTTTACTGAAACGAAAGCAAGACTGTTTATAAATAAGACATACAGCATGTGCTCTTTACAATAGAGTAATAAAATCAAAACATGGTTTCAACAAGCAGATTGTGACCTTTATAAACAACCACTTCATCTTGAGAAAAACACTGAATAAATACCATTTTTTAAATGTTTTATCTACAAAAGATTATGTCCGTAGATGTAAAATGATAAACACCAAGAGCAGTGGAGAGCCCTACAGCGTAGGAAATGCACTTTAAAAGCTTTATATGATTATAGTTGAACCAGTTAAAAGGGAACATTTGAGAGTTTTCTCTTACTCTTAAGTGTAAACGTTTCTGCAGGGTTAACAGTAAACCCTAATAACCATAACCCTGATTGTAGCCCTCCTGGTAACCCTCATGGTAACCGTGATGGTAACCATAGCCACCGTACTCATCTTCTGGGCAGCGCATGCCTAGAGACTGCTGGATGGCCATTTCCTGTCTGCGAAGTTGCATGGAGTCGATTAAGTCATAGATGTTGGCCATGGACCACATGGGAGAGGGGTACCAGGATTTGACATTTCCGTCTTTTCCCACCAGCAGCATGGAGAAGTACTCAGGGCTGATCTGGAAGTAGTTCCTGATGTCTCGGACTAGAGTGGCAGATAAGCCCTCACGCTCCACCGTTGCGCTTCCTTTAAACACAAACGTGGATGTCAGAA
>JAZGTK010012882.1:0-14653 GCA_036877625.1 Ambastaia sidthimunki | reverse complement strand
AGTAATGGATAGTATTGTCAAGTAAACAGTTGTTTAGTTTGTATGTTATGTAATAGCTTGCTTCCTTTCAACATGTTTGTTGGGAATTTCCCAGTGGCCTCTGAACACCTCATGATTTTAATCTGTGCACATTCTGTAATTTATGAGAGCGACTGAGATGAGAGAGTCAGCCGCACATCACTGCCGCCCATTTCCCAAATCTTCCTCATAAATCTTTTTGTATCCTGAGAAACCAGAACCCCAGGTGCAAATCCACACCACAGTCTTTAGCCGTCACATCACATACTCATCACTTTTTAACCCAGTGATGTATTCCTGATTTCTGACATGCCTGATGCTCAGCTGACAAAGCTTTCAAAATACATTCGCTTTACAGGGAAAACAACAGCCTACTGAATAACAATGTTGACCAAAATTCTGAACTAGTGTATTAACTTGCTATCATTTCATGAACAGGAATTAGAATTGGTTAGCCCACAACCTACAGGCACTTATTTTAAATTGGAATGATGGAGGCAAGATTCATTTAGGTATTCTGTTTAAGTACATCATTAAACACATGGTTTTAATTTAAATTAATTTAAATGAAGCTTTAATCTATAATGTGTTGATTGTAGGTTAATGTTCTGTTTTGAAAGGTTTGCAGTAAAAAGTTCTATACATGGCATTTTAGACATTTATTATTAATGATGTAATCATGTAATGTAATACCCTATATATTAAATGACAACATGTTTGACTAATGTTACTGAAAAATGAAATGTTATTAAAAACTGCACTTACACTGCAGAATTGTAAAATTCATTTCAGTTATGTTTCCCGAAATTAAAATTACAATTATACATTATGTTTGCTACCTCAGTTCAACCTCAATTCAGTTTCATTCTGAATGCTTCACAGCCCTGAGAAAAAAACAAGTCAAATCATAAGACCAGATAAACATTTCATTTTGAGCACACAAAGATCTGGATATTTTTATCTCAGAAGATTATAGCCTCCTGTACATCCTGTGTTTGTAAATGAATTTGAGGGAAACATTTATTCTGGACTTCCTGTCATATTTGACCTCTGGTCTGTACCAGACCAATGTGAGCTGGGTTTGGAATTTTGTCTACCTGACTACACATGCTTCTTCGCTGCTTATGTAAACTCCTTAGCCCCTCTGAGATGCATGTTTTCCAAGTGCTCCATCTATGTCAACAATGCTGTCTTTTTCCTTCCTGTCGTACTGGACCTGCTGACGCCCGGCTCTGCCACTGTGCCCCTTACACTAAGTTTAGGAATCTAGTGCCTGACTCCAGTTACCCAACACTCTTGAGATGTTGCCGAGCAGAAAGTGGGGGTGTAATTTATAGAATCTTGTCAGCTGGATTACTTAAATTTTGGAAAGTTTTATGCAGTACTGACTGATTCAAAGCAGCTTTAATAAACAGGATATGCAACAAAACCAGTGAAAAAAATCTATCCAAGATGTGTTGAGTGGTATGTGTTCACACATATGCAAGTGCTGTTTGTTTCAGACTCTGGTAGTCTGTGGTAGCCTTAAATCACATTCTCCAAACACTCCAGTCCATTATATTTTTAACCACCAAAATGTCTTGAAAAAACTATGTAATGACTCACAATTACAGCCTTGAAACTCAGTCTAACTTTGAGGTTTGTTTCGAAGTTGGTATTTGCTGAAGAACAATAATTGTTGTCTTTCTCTTTTGATTTGATGTGGTCTGTTTTTTAAATATAAAGACATGTAAAAGGATTAAATAAACAAAGATTTGTGTTTGTACAGCATGTGAAAGTGTATTATGCATATGCTGCTGACTATGTTTGGGGACTTTCACACATGCTGGTTTGGACTTATTTTTGGTTTCGCATTGGCTGCCAATTAGTTCTTTGCATACTAGAGCAATACATTTTACAGAAACAATGTCTGCGTCTTTTATTCAGCTGTGTTGGTGAGTTTGATCATTCTCCTTAGCCACACCAGCATAAGATGCGTACAATTTAACTTACATGTTATTCTAACATGCTGCTCACCCCTTCAGTCTCTCTTAAGTCTTACTCTGTAAATAAACTTTATTTTGGTCCTCACACTCCTTTTTCATCACAGAGCTTTCCAAACATTGGACGTGTAGTTGGAGAGGGTGATCTCTGCACCAGTTACCCTATAAACTCTATATAAGCTTGAAAACCTAGTGAGCTGCCTATCTAGACAACATTAAATATATCACAGACACACTTGCAACGCAAAGGCTACCTTCTACCGCAGCCTTTTACTTTGTTTTAGCTGAAATTCTAAAACAGCATTAAATGTTTCTTTATGTAGAATGCATTGAATTAACAAATCAACACATTCAGTATTTAGAACCACCCATTGAGGTAATAGGGAGAAAAGCTCTGCAGAAACTTTCAGTTTTTTTCAGGACTAAAGCAGTTAGGAACATAAATTTTTGTTTTAATATTTGTTAATCATTTCCACTGTGTGTCTCTTTGCAGTCCATTCATTGACTACAGTGTTCTGGTAGTAAAATGACAAAATGAATAAAGATCTTGAAGTCATCTTGAAACAATAAGAAGTCTAGATTGCTCAGAAGTGTGGCAACAGCTGTATCTGTTGCCACACTTGCTTCTCTGCAAAATTGTAGTTTTAAGATTCAGTGGTTTTGTACAGGCAACAACAACATAAACCGGTCTTTATTTCTTTTATCTTTCTACTCAAGCAGATGTTGAAACAAATTACAAAATGCATGTGTCACAAATAAGTACCTTTAACCTGTGTGTTAGCTTGTCGCTCTATGTTCAGTATGTCATTTTCTCTGCAGAACACTTATTTTGAAACATAGCTACAGTAGATGTGACCTTTGCTTTTTGATCTATAGAGAAATGTTTTACATTGACTGTTTTCTTCTGGCTTTGTTTTTTATGATGTAATATGATGTTGCATAATGTTAGTTTTAAAGGTAATGCATAGCAATTTTGCATTACTCTAAAATGTGTGTTGTGTAACTATATTGTTACATTACATTGTAATCACGCAAATGCATTAAGTTGCATGTTGTTGTCTACGTGCAGCAAAATGTCTTGACAACAACACAATTTTAGGGGCCACACCAGCAAGCTCTGAGACAGAATAAATCAGAAAACACCCATATTTTGTTATTTTGTCCATTACAAAAGAGTACAGCTGGACAGAGAGATTTAATTTATCAGCTCTTTACAATTTTAAAGCACAAACATAAATTCACCCAAATAAAGAAGTCAAGAAACAGAAAAGTTGAAAATTGGTGCAAATTTAACAAAGTATTACATTAAAGTTATTAGCCAAAATGTTCTAATTATGCAAGACATGTTTTTTGTAGTAGATTACTCCTAGCTCTTTGTTTGTGATATGATCTTTGTGGATTTGTGATGACAATCTGTTGTCAGCCTCTCACATGGTTGAATATCATGCCTAGGGGAATGTGACCCCTGCTTGAACACTGTGTTCTATTTACAGCTACTCTGTAATGCACTTGCACGCTAAATAGGGTATGCTAATATACGCTTTGCACAGGCAGGCATGTGCAAGCGTGCTTGTGCCCTTTGTTTGGCAATATTTTGATGAGGCTTGTCCAGCTCATACCTGTGCTAACAAGCTTCCTGATATCTATGTTCCTGTGAACATAGGTAACCATAAATCTGATTGGACGTCCATGACGTCCACAGGGAGGGAGTTCCACAGGGCTGAATTCTTGCCCTGTTTCTGTTCAATATGTATATTCTCCAACTTGGCCAAATAATGAAAAACAACCAAATTGTTTACCACAGCTATACAGATGACACACAGATCTACTTAGCCCTCCTTAACCCAATGACTACAGGCCTAGTGCCTGCCTTTGCCTGTGGATTGATGAAATTAATAGTTGGATATGTCAAAACTATCTGCAGTTAAAGACAAAACTGAAGTCATTGCATTTAAAAAAAAATAGGCTCTCAAGATAAATACACCTTGACTCAAGGGGTCTAAAGACACAAAATAGTCAAAAATCTTAGTGTAATTTTAGAGTTTGACCTTTGTTTCCGCAGCCGTGTCAAAGCAATAAGCAGTACTTAAAGTAATACTATTGTCTATAAATAGTAAAAAAACAGACAACTCAGATCATTAGGATCACAGGTTCGCTCACAACAAGTTAAGTCAGCATTTGGCCATTATGCCAGTTGTAGCTGGTATCTGCTTCCTGAGGAGATCAGATGTGTTCCAACATTAGTCACTTTTAAATTCTGATTAAAAACATGTTCTGCATTTACTACCTAAGCACTGAGCTGCTTTACACAGAATGCACTTTTATTTCATTTTTATTTTTCTTTCAGTTTTATTCTTTGTAATACCTATTTTAAAATCAGATTTATTTCTTTTTTTGTTGTTATTTTTTATTCTTAAATATCTTGTGATTTTAAATAATTTATTTTTAAGATCTCATTCATCCTTTTTTTTCTGTCTTTGTAAGTTATTTCTATGTAAAGCACTTTGACTGACCTGTGTGTAATTATTGTGTAATGTGCTATATAAATACATTTGCCTTGCCTTTGATACTGGACAGTATTGGGAAGTAGCTAATTAGTGAGCCAGTCTGTGTGGATGTTGCTGTAAGGAAGCTGAATTACTTAAGGCTTTGCTATATATTGTTATAGTCAGGCCTGGTGCTACGGGTTAGAATATAAAAGCTGAGAATACTTCAGACATGGTCTTCAGACATGGAGAGTAAAGATAGTTACATGAAAAATTTGGGATTCCTAGCAAGAATTTATTTTTTTAAATGAAAGGATATTATAACCAGTATAACTGGCATACAGTAGGCAATGTAGCCACTCACTGAAATTGTCTTTCATTCCTCTAGCCTGATTTCACCCTGTCTGATAAAAGTAATCTAGCTGATTGTATTTTTCTTGTCTTTGTTTTATTTATAGGCCTTATGGGAAACCAAAAATAACATTACTATTATATGGTGGTTTTTGGATTGTTATTGATTTCATTTCTTAAATAATTATTGGTTTGTACTGATGGAGAATTTCCTGCCTGGCAAAAGTGGGGGAAACAAAAGAGGAAAATATTAATATTTAGGGTCTGACCACATCTACCAAAACCAGTAGGTTCCAAGGGCTACAAATATGATCAAGATACTGTGGGCCATAATGGATAAGATTGGATGCTAAATTTTCTCTCTTTTCTGAGTGCTTTTCTGCCCTGTGCTGGAGAGTATGTAGAGAGAAAGGAAGTAGATTGCATAATTCATACTCTGCAAAAGTCTGCCAGAACACTGCAGCTTCACATGAGACAAAACAAGCCCAGATGTCTTGGACATAATTTAATGTTGTCTTTAAATCTTCTGTACAACATTCCTGTCCAACATAGCCTCTGTATTTACTTCTCCTGATTTTCTGAATCTGATTTATTGTTCTGAACTTTACTTTTAAAGGGATAGTTCACCCAACAATTATGTCATTGCTTACTATCAAGTTTGTTACTCTTTTGTTTCCCTGTGATAAAAAGGGGAATTGGACAATAATCTTCATGCATCTCATTTCTATACAACAGCTCATAGTGTAGTTCAAGTTCCAAAAAAGACACAAAACAACATGAAAATGCCATGAAAGTCTATTTATTACATTAAAGTGGTTGTCTAGATATTGCTTTATCACAGCTTTTTTTATGATATTTTGAGTGATGTATTTCTTCATCTCTGTCTATTTTTTGCATTCATTGGATTCGCTCTGTTCACTCTTAGCAATGATCAATAGAAATGGCAAGAGGCACCTGAACCAAATTTCAAACGTTGTTGTAAAGGGTCAGAATACTTAGCCAATGTGCTATTTCAGTTTTTTTTATTTATATTGAGAAACTATCTAGGCCATATCTAGGGACCACTAACCACAACATCAGACCCACAATTTTTACATGGAAAAGTACCTTGCCTTTTTCTTCCTCCCAATCTGACAGGAGGGAGTTGGTAGGGCAATAGTAAAATAAAGCAGAAGCGAGTGTGAGACTAGGAGTCACTCCTTACCCCTCCTCATTTAAGCCATATTTTGAAAAATGTATGTTTGTGGTTTATCAATTAAAGCAATAGTTCTCCCAGAAATTAACATTTATCATTCAAAATTTCCTATGACTTTCATCTGTCGGTTACAAAATGTTTTTAAGAACATTCTGGGTGTTTGTTTTATTCATATAATGAAAGTGTATAGGGATTAGACACTAAGGCTTTCAAGGTCCAAAATTAAAAAAAGACAGTCAAATTATGGCACAGTAGGCATACTGTACATTGTGACCAAACATCATTGTTGTGAATCCATTTTGATGTTACAACTTTTTGTAGTACAACAATGTGAATGGCATGGTTCAGAAATTTATAAAAATTCTCTGAAATCTCTTATTTTGCTTGCAGACTTTGGTATTTTTAGGTAACTTGCTAAATCTCTTGAGGCGTTGCTCACCTAAGCAAAAGTTTCAATTTATTCACTGTCTCTTTATTCTTTTTCTGTTGTCATTTCTCCTTTTCTGGAAGCCCAATGTCTTGGATGACCTATGACCTAGGCTCTTTTGCCCTGTGTTATGATAAGAGGTAGCTGGTGACTCAGAGGTCAGGGGAAGGACTGACACAATGCAGGGGCTGTGTCTGAGAACAGAAAGCTCAGCCTGGGAGCCCATCACTTTAAATAAATGTGCCCCACTGCCTTTGGAGCTACATAGCACCATCAAACACTCCAGCATCTTAGTGTGTTTGCAGGGTGAGGAGATGTCTGTGTGAGTAAGGGCTACAGATTTATTTATAGTGCTTTTTTACAATGTTACATTTGTTTTATAGTTGAAAAGAAAATACAGAAACAAAATATGTATGAAAGTATAAAAGGAAGTATGAAATGCGTATAACAGAATACTGAATACAAGGTTTATAGTTGGCTGAACTGATCGTAACTACAACACATTCAAACCATTTGAAGAAGTGGACGTGCATCAGAAATACTTGTTATTGTATGCCAAGATTCATACCCATCTCACCGGTTTATGAGGTGTGTGTCTGTGTGTCATATTCTAACTGCACAAAAATGCAAAAGCAGAAACACTCGTTTCATGCAGACCAATGCTCAACTGTGCCAATGTTTTGATTGGATGTGGACCCTGATTGGATTCCATTCAGTGCAAAAATTGGTTCAATATTCTTTCGGCTGTAGCTGACTGCATTTCCTGTAGTGAAATCAATACTGTTCCATGGAAGTGAAGAATTATGCTTCACTTTAAAATGTAATCTTACATTTTCCTTTCACTGGTAAGCTCCTTTCACTGGCTCTTAACCCTCGCCCTGTGTTAAATAAGGTAGGGCTATGAATTGTGCACTGCTGCAAGTTTCCAAGACCAAATATTAAGAATAAGGGTTACAGTCGTAACCCAAGACATTCCCTTTTGAGGGAACTCACTGTGTCGTGAAATGACACATTGGGAAACAATACCAATTGTGTCACACAGCCTAGAGCTTACCTGGTGTGAAGCCAGATTGGGCACAACTCAGGATGAGAACACAAGAGTCCTGGTGTGGAAGAAAGATCCAAGTTATAAAATCTAATAAACGTGATAGGATGCCCAACAGGCAGCAAGTGGAGATCAGAAAGAAAGGCAAATCCTGATGTGGAGGCAGCAAAAAAAAAAGCAGTTTTAAACAAAGTGAACAATTTAAACAGACAAATTCTAAAACTTAATTTTGCACAAAAAACTGGATATGTTGTTTGTGAGAGTGTGCATGTCACCTAAGGTTTCAATAACTAATAACTTGTAATGAACAGCAATCCCCACCATAAGCAGTCATACAGGTGTAACACAGGGTCAGAACTAGGTAGATCCATTTGCAGTGACCTTATTAGATAACTCAGCGTTAAACAGGCACAGGTCAAAACAGGAGCAACGTAGGGAATCCAAGAGAGTAAACAATACCAGGCAATGAGGTCGGGCAGGCAGCAAACAAAGGGATAATCCAACAAACAAAGCAGAGTCCAAGGGGCAGGCAGAGAACAATCGAGAGGTGGTAAACAGCCCAGGTAATAATCCAAAAGGCAATGCAAGGGAAACCACTCAGTAATGTTCGCTAGGCAAAACAAGACTTCACCCAAAACAGCAGCAAAGGTGAGCTTATATTTAGTCTTTAATGAGTATAATTGCCACCACCTGTGGCGGGCGTGGTCCCAACACGGGGTTCTGGGTGATTTCGTTCGTGACAACAGGTAACTTTTATAGCATGTAGCTTTAAAGTTAACATGTTGACATGAATACAATGCATTATAATAAATGAGAATATCTACTGCTCAAGGTTAGATAAGTCAAACTATTGTATTTACAATAGAATGAACACACTTGGTAAAAATAATGTTGTTAAAAAATGTTTTATCTGAAAATTACTGTTTGGGCTATAATATCGACAATGTTTTTCATACCATATCTCCTCTGATGGTGATGTCATCGCTGCTCTTTTCTATATGGTCAAACTGACAGTGTTAGAGCTAGACCCAAGTTACCCCATCTCGCTGGCGTTCAGCAGCAATAACCTTATCAGATGCCATCTGATAACATAGGTTTACACAGATTTCAACTTCAAATCATGCTGAGCTTTAACAAGAGAGTTATAGGATGATCTGCTGTCCACACAGCATTAACACAAGTGTGTCATGTTAATTATCGAAGTTCTCATGTTTCAGCCCCTCTTGTGTGTAATTATATCAACTCTCCTATTTCTCACCTGCTTACAGAGGGGTCATGACCCTGTGTCTGTAGTCTTAGCCTCAGACGTCACTTGAATGTCTGATGTGTAAAGCACACTAAATTAGACTTAAATTAGAGTTTCGAACTTGCCATGGTTGAATTCCACAACATTTCGTTTATGCTCTAACTGGGAACATGACACTGAACAAAATGAACTGTGATTGTAAAGCTGCTTTGAAACAATGCAGATTGTAAAAACAGATTGTTACGATCTGGCTCACAATCGCAACAAAACCAAGGAGGACACGGGACAAGAATTGCCAAATAAGTGAAGAATTTTAATTAAAGAGAAAAAAAACTATATACAATGAAAATACATGGGATGGATAATTCACTAAATCCGTAGCGTTAAGCAGTGCACCGGTGCAGTAATAGTGTATGGACATATGATTCTATGGAAAGGAATTGAATACATAACAAAACCATAACAGGTAACAAAGGCAAAACAAAGCACACAGCAAGCATGCGGCAGAAGCCCTCCAGCAACCATTGTTCAAAACGCAGCCTTTTAAAGACGAGCGCGCAGGTGCGCTCATGACGAGCCAGCAACCACGCCTACAAGGGCGGCAGCCCTGCGACAGCGCTTAGAGTCGTCACACATATTATTTACAATAGGTTTCTGTCAGCACATGCACTCCTAAGCATTTAATTTAAAGTGTTAAGTCCCAAATAAGACCAAAATGGTGCATACACTTACTTTCTGCCCTAAACACTTTAAACAGTTTAATACATTTAATAAATAACCATGTGGTTAACAATTTGTAATTACATAGTTAAATTTTTGGTTATTTATTAAATGTAAATTTGCTGCAGAAAGTAAGTTTTTGTTATCTTAAGCACAAAAAGATGAGCATGTTTGTGAGAGGTTTAAATGACGAAACAGACAAAGTGCTGAGAAGAAGCAGGTATCCACAGTCTGAAGGCCCTGCTGTGAGGTCAATCATTTACAGACTGTTCAAGAGCCTAATGGAGTCAGTCCTGCAGTCCTGAATTAATTAAAAACATCATCTTAAACTGTCCTAACCAGGCACAATGCAACAAGTTCCCATTAGCAAGTAATTTATCTGAACACATTGAAAACGAAAACACTGTGGTAGTCAACAGCCAATCAGAATGCATTTGATGTTTATTAGTTATGTGAGAAGGGACTTTGGACTAATGGGATTTTACCTTGAGTAGGGCCACCTAGCATGGCTCCACACATATAAGATAATATAGCTTTAATCTATACAATCTATAAACTATATTCAGAATATAAATTATTTTCAGAATAGATTATTCTTGTGAACACTGTTTCTGTGGCTGTTTATGGAAATTGAGAGTTAAGACAGTGTTGGGATACAGTAGTCCATGCACTAATCTGTTTGGATGCATGACAAAAAAACCACCATGAAACATGTTAAAATTTATTTCCAACTTTAATTACATAAAGACATTAGTTGTATTAAATATATAACTTTTTCCTTTTTTCTAATGATTTAAGAACATCTGCAATATCTGAAACAAGCGAAAATTATAACAAGGTGATTGTATTTGAAATAATATTTACATACAATACAAAAATATAAATTCAAAAAATGTATTTTACACATTTATTTCTATAAAAAGATATTTAAATACTTTTACACCAAGTTTTTCTGAAAGCCATTCCTCTGAAATATGGGATATTTCATATATAAAAACAAATTTCATATAGGTCTGTATTTTTTCGGAATTTTATTATGTGTGTATGGACACAAGGTATATAACTCTCTTATTCAGCATGTTAAACCATGACCATGTGTTCTCCATCTTCACTGTAGTTCTGGTATTTGAGGCGCAGTCTGGCTCTCTTCTCCATGCAGAGCTACAATGTGGTGCACCAGTCATCTCATCTATAACTCACATACCTGGACAAAAACAGGCCAGCAGGGGATAAATTGTATGTTTTTGAATTGTCAAGTGTCAAGGCTAATCTCAGTGTGTGGTGGTGGTGGGGGTTTGGAGGGTTGGGAAGGACAGCCCTACAATTTAGCCCCTCATTTAAAAAAGTAAAAAAAAACTCAGGAGAAAAGCTGAGTAGAATACAGCCAATGATGTCATCAAGTAAAAATTTAAATATTTATATATATATGAATGTTTTGCAATAAGCTTAAAATATTTTTTTAACTTTTATGCAACTTTTATATTGTTTTTGACTTATTTAGATTTTCAAATTCTTTTATGGTTTGAAATTAAATTTGTAATATTGTGATTTACCTCTAAGCTGATTGGTTTGGGTTTTTTATAAATGTTCTATATAGAAAATAAATGCTAAAACAATTTCCACTACCAATGCTGTTGAAAAAGTAAGTAATCATTGGTTCAAACTGATGACTGTTAATGTCATCAGCCACTTAGGTCTTACATTTACAATAATTAGCACTTACTTGCTATTGTTCTGTCAAGGTCAGCAATGAAGTTCTCCAGTTCTTTTGTGTCTCCAAGCTTAGCTAAAAGGGAACAACATACAGTTCACATTAAGACAGACATTAAAGCAATTATACCTGAAATTGACTGAAAGATATTTTTACTTACGTTTAGGAGATCCAATTAAGGGGCTGTTCAATATGGAGGTGAAAACTGTGGGAGAGTTGAGTTTCTCATCACTACAGCTGAAACTGTTTCGGTTTAGTGACTCTGCACCTGTTACAGGATGAAACACAGACATCACAAACTCAACTGGTGAATTGCAACCCAAAAAAGGTTTCTGGTTGTTTCTAGAAAAACAGGGAAAAACAAACAAACTACATGCAAATATTACAATGCAACTAACCTATATAATCATGCAACGTTAGGATCGCAAAATAAGTAGTTTTTTGCCAGAATCTAGCCAAATAAGGCTGGTTAAATTACACCCTCATCCTTGAAAGCCATCAACAAAACTATGCAGAGCACAACAAAACATGGTTCAGACTTTGCCAAAAACAGGTACACATGAAATGAGAATAAGTTTGTTTAAGTATGTTTTGTGCACTAAATTGCTGCTGCTGGGCCTAAACAATCGAGACTTTTGGAATCAAATAATTTAAATTACCCTACACAGCCTACAGTTGGTGATTTAATAAATGTGCATATTATTCATTTAAGCAGTTTTGGTATGTGATCTGGGTCCTGAATTAAGACCAGTAGAGAACCAGTGCAGTAGTACATCGACTTGTCAAACATGTTCACTGACCCATAACCAAAGGGTGTAGGGGGTGTTGGGCGTTAGTCTGTGCTAGCAGAGTAAGTTTGGTTTGCAATCAATGCAACTCGTCCTAATAACATTTTTTCTTGCTCCATTCACTCTTTGAAAGCACTTTCAATGCTGTTTTCACTGTGCCCCACCCTTAAGCTGGTTCATACCAAAGAGCTGATCCCATTTTATATCCCATTGTGTGTATGCACATTTAAGGCAGAGTACGCTCAACTTTGCCACTTTGCCACCACTCCAGCATTTATACCCTCCTGTCTCTCTGATTTAGAACATTACATTATATATATATACAGTGTACTAAAATGGCACCAGAAATTGTGTCACGTACAAAAGACTTTAAAATAGCCCGGAATTATTTTCGGAATTAAACACATGTGACTACTATGTTTTCTGTGAAACACCTGGTGGTGATGGCATCGAAGTGTTTAAGCCTGTCACCACTGCTTGCAGCTATATGTTTACTATTTATTTTACATTTGCCCAAAAAATCATACATTTTGGTAGTATACTGGTTGGTCTTTTGATCTTAGTCTACAATGTCACTCTGCAAATCACATAAAAACCAACTGAGATTGAAATGTCAAAACAGCATTAGGCTTGACCAAATCTAAAATGTAGTTGCAAAAATCCTTGAGGGTGACTGCAGGGTGTTCTGACTGAACAGACTATGCAGAGGATGTATTATCCAGTCACAGTTTGTAACATTTTTCCAATATAATTTTTTCAATATAGAAAATAATAATAATATGGTAACAAAAATAAGAGCGGTATAATGATAACTTTGATTAGGCATTAAAAGCAGGACATTTTTTTGTAAATGTTGCCCATTTTAAAACCCCTACATATACTGTAGTTAGAGTTACAAAGTTGCCATTCAAAACCATACACAAAGAAGTTCTGATATATTGGGGTTTACGATAAGATAAAGTGCTTATCTTAAAATTGATACCCTATATGCTCCACAAAACATAAGAGAAAAGTGCTTGTTCTTTGTTTTCATCAAGACCTAATGCTGTATTCAGATTCAGGTTGGGTTTGTTAGGGTCTTACTGAGTTCTCCATGTCACAGTTTCACATGTGATTAATTTTAGAAAGAAAGTTTCCACATGTAAAATACATCTATCAGATATTAGAACA
Source organism: Ambastaia sidthimunki (assembly GCA_036877625.1). Lineage (NCBI taxonomy): Eukaryota > Metazoa > Chordata > Actinopteri > Cypriniformes > Botiidae > Ambastaia > Ambastaia sidthimunki. The sequence continues at coordinate 1,514 of JAZGTK010012882.1, read as the reverse complement.
ATACAAAACCTAACTGACCTAAATTGCCTGCTAAATTGTGCATGATTGGCCAAGCAACAAAAATAGTAGTTCTATTTTAGTTAAGTAGTTTTTCTCAGTATAACTAGCAATGCTGTATTTTAGGTTTCAGCATCTGAACTGACAGCTCTTGTCTAAAGTACTAGGGAATCCCCTCTTAATGCACCACCTGTCAGCAAACCTTTAAAAAAATTGGTTTAAAAATTTCCAAAGAAAGTTGAACCCAGATCAGATGCCTCTTGGTTACACATTTTTATTATCTGTTTTTCCTTTTTGGTACGTGTCAAGGTCTTTATTAAAAGGACAGTTGTAACATTTAACGAAACACACAGCTATTCCCTCACGTTTCTGTGTGTGCTATGATTAGATTAGATAAGATTAGGCCATTTAATACTGAATGCACTGCAACACTGTGTTCTTAAGGTGAACATTAAAACGTGACGCACAGACAATGAGCTCAGGGGGGAAAAAACAATGTTTCTACCATTGGTCTAAAATAATAACACTCACTCTCAGAGTCGCTGATCCCGCTGTCGCTGACGCTTGCGCTGCTCCTTCTCTTTATTGTTTTTAAATGCTCATCATATCTGAAGTGTCGCTTTTCCATCGGGGACGTGAAATCCTCAATGACAGCGTCGAATTCACACAGAACGGCATTCAGGTCCTCATCGTCCTTGATAAATGCTAAAAATTGCGAGACTTGTTTTATTGTGGACTGCACCAAATATTCTTGCAGAAACAGAATACGAACTATGCATTAATTAAACTATATAAACTTTAAATAAACTATGCACTGTCCTCTTCTAGCACTCATTTTTTTGTTGTTTACAATTATTATTATTCAGTCCTTCTAGATTAATTTAGTATTTAAAGTTAAATTAAGACAACTTAAAAAAACTTACATTTGCTCTGTGAATTTATCTTTGGAGACTTCATTTTTATCACAGGTAGTCCTAGTGTCCAGTTTGAAAGTAAACGATATTAAACAAAACTTCTTGTGTTTTCTCTTTTTAAAAGAACACAGCGTTGACAGTGAGCTTCTTTGCTTGCACACTGCGGTGTGGTTGTTAATATTCCCCGGCTCTGGGTGGGGGCGGAGAGTCCTAAAGGCGGGGCTGATGTACGTGAGAACTTCGCCAATGAGACGCTCGAGCCTGTTTTAACCCTCCGTGTAAAGTCCATCGAACATGGCGTCATTCCCCCCCAAAGTATGTTTGTAAACAGCAACTATGACACATGTAAGACATAAATGCGATGTTTCTTTATTTTTAAACACACCTCGGTCCTGGGGCCCGTTTCAGAAAGGTGGTTAAGTGAAAACTCTGAGTATGTTAAACCTGAATTATGGGAAACTCTGAGTTTTCGGTTTCAGAAAGGGAGATAACTAAAACCTGAGAACGCAGGGTAAGTCAAGCCAGTTTCTGAAAGAGAGTTAACCTGTACTCTGAGTCTGTTACCGTGGTAACTTACTCTGTGAAGCTAACCTGGTCGGGAGC
>JAZGTK010012881.1:0-14654 GCA_036877625.1 Ambastaia sidthimunki | reverse complement strand
GGTTGGATGATTTTTCAGTGCGGTTTCAGCACCAGGCATCCTCTCGCTCTTTGATTTGCGTACTTTTCAATCACATTTCTCTGGTTCTTTTGGAGAATGATGAAGCTCCCCTGTGGATAAGAGATGATTCAAGACAGTCACCTATATTACTCCTCTCTTCTCGATTAGGACCTGGAGTGGCTGTGGCTGATGAGACATTTTGACTGGAAATGAATTCATTACGGCTTCATCGACAGAGCGTTGGTGATGTGTTATTTACCCGAGGGGCATGTCTGTTCAGAAGCATGTGTTCTTTTGCAGCCATCAGAAAATCAGCATCACATCAGAAAGTGAGAGGAAATGCAGTGAGGAGATTGTTGAAGCCAAAACATCTCAGCTCAGGTCAACTGGAGTACATTTCAGAACTTGAAATACTGTAAATGAGCCAGCAGATGCTTTATTTTCCACAACTATTGAAGTTGTGTACCAGTGTTCTAATGCAAAAATGCACAAATCCCCAGTTGATGTTTGTTGCTTGAAAGTACCAAAGTCACACAGGGTTCAAAACTTTAGCTGTAGTTGAGAAACTTTGGTCCCAAAATGTGGTAACAGAGTTGCCAAAATGACAAAAATGTTAAATTAAACAGCTTATTTTTTAAATTTGACCTTTTAATAAACAAACTGAAATTGTATACCTTAAAAAACATTGTCAGGTGGTAACAGACATTTAACTTCGGCCACTGTATTTCAGAATAGTCGTATTTCACAACCAAAGAATGACTGTTAGTGTATTGTTAACCAATAAAACCCATAAAGTAGGTTTTTTAATAAAACCCATAAAAAAAGGTTTTCCCTGAGTTCCCCACAACCTTCTGCTTTGTTGTTTCAACAAGCGTGGATACATAATGCACTCAAAATGCATAAATTCCGTACATTTGTGTTTTATAAATGTCTGTATGCCTCACCATCTCATATCCCAGTGTGGCTCTATTTCTTGTGTCAGGTGATGAGAGTGTTTTCTGGGTTATTTGACGAAGCCTGACAGTTGCCCTTTGAGTCTCCTTAACAGCTCCCTGACCCTCAGTTCTGTCAGCCTCAAAGAGCAGCGAGACCTCAAACAATACCGTCAAGGTTTAATTCTTACGTTTCACATCTCAAATAAAACAGTAAAGCCCTCAAGCCTTGCTGATGGCTGATTTCTAGTAACAGTTCTGGGGGTTGCTGTGAAATGACGTCTCCAGAGAGCGCTGCTCGAGAGCCTAGACAAGCAGCACGACTTTGTGGAATATTTTGCAGGTGGCTTTCTGCTGCCAAAAAACAGAACTCTTCTTTTTTAAACTCCTTAACAGGCTGCCATAGGACACATCATTACTGGAAATCAACAGCCTGTGAAATCAAAGATCACAATATTGCTGCTTATTCTCGTAATATACATCTTTAATTATGCCACTTAGTCCTTTTAGTGTTTTTGCGTTTTCACTCACATATATCACTGAGATTCAATGTGAGGTTTTAATTTAAGATGCAGAAAAGGAACCACTAATGCACAATCCAAACTCAATTCCAATTTCATTCTGTCATTCTTGACACGTCTAAAGACAACAACAGTGTACGGTGTACATTTGTCACGAAGATCCACTTCCTATTTGTTTTAGTACAAGCAGCTGTGTAGAAAGTTCTTCAACTATTGTCAATTATATTGTCGTCAGTTATTCTCACATACACTTAATGGGTTTAATTACAATTAAAATAAATCTTAATGCTACACTATGTGGTATTTGTGTGTCTGCATATTTGTGGCCATATAGTGTCCTAAAAAAACATGACAAACCATTCTCTCCCTTTTCTCAGACCACACTGTGTTTATAGAAAGGAGATCAATGAGACAAGCTGTGGGATGTGCATCCATTCCTGCAGGTACAATAGACCTATCAGAAACAAAGGCCATGGAGAACGACTGCTATGGATTTGGGTATTGTATAACGCAGGAAGACTCATCAATGGAAGATTCTTTGAAGATGGTGAGTGTCTGAATGCTTCAGTTCAGACCAGGCTGTTCTAGAGACTTCTAATTGATTATTTTCAAATTGACTGTTTTCAAAAGTGTTTAATCCGAAAAATGTTTAATTCAAAGTGTTGACATGAGGTGCTGTCCAATATCCTTCTAACTACCCGTTATTATTCCCAAATTGGCACCTGGAATTGGAAAACACATTTGTACCTGCTCTCTAATCCCTCTTTATCTTTCTGCACTTCTGCTGTGGTGGGAGATAGTGGGAGCTCAAGAAACGCATAAGAAAACCTGTTTTGTTTAAGAGGCTAAAGTTAAAGTCTGAAAACTTTAATTAAATTTGGCTCTGTTTTTCTGTTACTGAAAATCTTTCAGAGAGATAAACCTTTAATTCCAAGTTATTTGCTTGGGTTTCAACAAGCTTTCCTAAGTTTAGTTTTAGATTTTAAAGCAATTTTTGCCTTTGTGTGGGATAAATTACAAATTTAGATGGATTAAGTAAGCCTAATTCAAATACCTGGATTGTAGTCACAAAACCAGTGTGTCAGAATAGTGTGTTGTGTCTTGCCTCGTTTTGTATGCTCCTTGTGATTTTGGCTTGCCTGAAAAGTTCTGCTATTAGGCTATATGAAATGAATCACAACTCACTTGTTATTAGTTTCAGGTTTTTAATTTTAATTAGAAATGGAAAATGCAGCTCATGCTTGTTTTGTTTGGGTGGAAGTTACAAAATTGTTCATTGTCAGTTTTGCATGAAATTACACACAGCAAATGCTGGGGAATATTAAGGTGCATTATTTAATATTATACTCTTTTTTTGGTGAAGGCAGCACATCTAGTTTTATTTTTACTGACCATTTTTGGTGTACCTTGGTATCCTGGTGGTATTAGTCCCAGGTTAGGATTTGTTGTTTGCCATAGATAAATTAATTCTATTCCAGAACTGTGATCATTATATACATGGACCATAAATCCACTTAAATGCTAAATCAAAGCCAGTGCTTTTTGCAGTCTATATACACTGTCAATTCAGATTCAAATTCAGATTTGACGTATACCAAATGCTTAAACAACAATATCAGGTGGATGATTTGTGTATGATAAATCTCATGATGGAAAGGTCATAAAAATGTGTTACTTCCTCCAGTGTATAACATTCACTTTAGGGCCGAATATGTTGAATGTCTTTGACAAAGGGGCATGTATCATTTTTAGTGCAGCGGTTCAGTTTCTCTTTTGATGTGCTAGCGAGCTCAAAAATTGTTTGTCAGGAGCCGCATAGCTTTTATATGACGCAACATAAGGGAAAAAGAGCATCAAGGCCAGTTAGAAGACAAATTGCTTTCTGAGTAAAAACAAATGCTGTCATTGAGTTCCTGAGGAACTGTGACATATTTCAAAGATGTTTATGTTTCATGACTTCCAGCCGATGTTACATTTTGACAAACTGTGAAGCCACACAGTGAATGAAACTGAGGTCGACCTCATGTGTAAAAGTCACGGGGAAAAAAAATTTAATCCACTGCTGAAATGTGCACTGATAAAAATCTCTGTGGAGTTTTAATTATGGAAATGTTTTTGATATGACTTAAGGCATCCTTAAAATTGAATAAACCATGCATGAGAATAACCGGCATACTCTGAATTTAAAAGCACACTACAGTCCACAAAACACATTAGGCCAGCATATAAAATTTATCTCTTAGACTAATCAGATATATATCTCTCCTTAAAGTTAATGTTATGCTTGATTTAGTAACTGCATCTTAATTAGGATTGTTAATTTAATGTGTTAATTTATTGCAAATAATTATAAAAATAATGCAATACAAATATTAACACAATTATTTATGGCTCATAACTATTTTTCATGTTCTGAAATCATCTAGATTTTGTGGGTTTTCTCAGTTTATATTATTATATGTATTATGTTTAATTAAATATTGGCATTTCATAATTTCTTTGAATAATAGCTATGATCTTTACAACTGAAAAATAAAAGTTTGTGGCATAAATTGTCTACAACAATTCACATTTAAGGTTAAATCTGGATCAAAACTTTATCATCACCTTCACACTAACAACTAATGTTCAGCTGAGAGATCTAATTCTGACAGGTGTGTGGAAAGCCCGTATGCCACCACTTGAGCAATATTCAGTCTCAGTTACACAAATCAATTATTAATAAGAGGGTGCTGCCAAATAAACAGTATTTTGTATAGACTTCCGTCTGTCACCACCAAGGTTAAAGAATCACAACACGTGCTGCAGATTTAAGGCTCAGTGATGCTCAACTCTTTGAGATATTAAAAGCGCTATATTATTTTTTGCAGTGTGGACAACATATTGATTACTGCTACATGATCAGGAGTTTAACCCTCTGAATACAGTGGCTTTGATTGGCTGGAGGTCTGCTGGATGTTTTGTTTGTACACTCGCTGAGTTACCTGCTTAATCCTGGACACATGGTTCTGATCGATCATGCTACTAGATTATGGAGGACATTGTTCTAGGGACCTGGACATAATGTACTGCACTTTAGCAAAGGCCTGTTTGTCATGTTTATGCCTGGAGATGATTTCTGGTAGAGTTGACTGTGTGCAGTTGTTGGATGGTCAGCAAGTTCTCATCTCATAGGAATCAATTAATTGATGGTCATTGATTAATTACTCGGTACCTGACGTAATGACAATCACAATAAAGTATATCACAATAAAGTACAATTTAAACAAGAATCATAACATGAATTATGGTTACATTTTTCACAGAGGACACAGTCTGAAGGAATTTCTGAATACTAAAGTTATGGGTGAATAAACATACTGTTCTTTTAAGATCAAAGAATCAGTGTTTCATGGTCATCCAGTGGACCCTAATGAGTAGACTGATGTATAGAGACCTCCAGTGGGGCTCCTCTCATCACAGATCCCTGGATCATTTTCCCAGTCAGTCTTCTGAAGATCTAAATGGACAACATTGGGTCTTTCAAAGACATAAGAGTTACTTAGAGTTACTTAGTACAGAGAACAAGCTGATACATGTGGTTTTGAGGCCAATACTGTTTACTGGAAAGCATAAAACTCCCATTAAAGGTATGATTCACTTTGTGTTTTTGCCTAAGTGAATAATTAAGCCAAGGAAAATAAAAGTAGAACAGGTTTGGGTAGAAAAGTGTTTTTACGAAGAGAAATATTTGTAATGTAGTATGTATCGTGACCTTGACTGTCGTCTTCATGGTTTGTTTTGTCTCTTTCTCTCTGTGTGAGGGAAAGTGAGTTTCCTCTCATACTTTCACAGACTTTAAAGAAGGATTGAAAGACAGAGAGATTGTGCTGGAATGCAGTGACGTCAATCGCAGCTCACAGTGTCCTGGAGGAGCCAGAGCTTTATTGTGATATGAGTTTCTCATTGACTGCAAAAATGACAACACATCTGAGATTAGAACTGGTGTAGATACAAGTGCAACTGAGACAACACATCAGTTATTGTCATTTTTCACAAAGACCTTGATATCATCAGATCATCAGATCATTAGGGATAATCATCAGATCATTTGTCTCATCATAATGTACAGTAGCTAATGAGACGTGCAGAAGTGACTTTTCTAGATAGAAACATTAATCTCAGTCCTGCACAAACAATGATTCAATAAATACAATCACAGCATTTCCACTACTGGTGTCAGATTTTTGGACATCACTTTGTATTTTATTATCCCACGCTGCTTTTATGTATGCAAAAGGATGTGAAAAGACATCATTTAAATAACAAATTACAGGTTACCTTATAGCAGCACTATGTACCTTGTTTATGGGCATTAAATTTTAAACAGGATGGCCTGAATGCCTCAGGTGCACACATTACAACACAGAGACAGAGAACAAAACAATTTAACATTATTGCAAAGGTGTTTTATAAGCCCCTGAGCCAGAAACAGAATGTTTTGCCTGGGGGGGCATTAGATTCACCTCACTGCAAAAAAACAAGATTAAAAGAACAGGAAATGAGTTCAAATAGAATAGAGTTGAACACTTAAAATGGATTTGGACAGGTCTGCTTTCTATAATAAAAATAATAGTTCCGGCCCTTGATGCTGCTTGGAAGAACAGTTTGTTCTGATAACTTTTAACAGTAACTATAACTGTTTATTAAACATTGGAGACTTTTATCATATTACTATAGCCACCATGCATTTATTTTCCTTTTGCTGAAGAACACTTGTTACTGTTATTGTAGGTGAAATCACGGTAACGCTGTGACTTACTGCCTTACAAATCCAAACAGAACTTACATTCAAAAGGAAAAATGTTGTCCTTTGAAAGCTGTGGTGAAATACATTTTATCCATAATAAACAGTAGCTGCATATTAATTACTTTGTACATTTAAAGACAGGCCTCAATTCAAATGATGTCCGCATCAGTAATTACAGCTCTTTTCACAGAGAAATACCTCAAGGGTAGCAAACTGTTCTTAGCACCGAAGGATGTTATTTCATTAAATGACTGACTGCAAAGCCTTTCATTGTGTGGTTTCAAAGTCTGAGTGCTGAGATTCTTTGCTCTTTTCGAAGCCCATTTCATTCTTTTCTGTTCCAGTTTTGACAGATTTCAGAAGTGATCTGTGTAGTGCAGGATTAAGTGCTATTCTTCTCTCTTTCTCACACTCACAATGTCATTGTGTTATTCCTTATTTCTTCTTAATTAAATGTGGTTATGCTTTACATTAAGTGCTCATGATTGAAAGTAATTACTAAAAGACTGAATAATAATCATGAACAACGTACTTAAATATAAGTAATTAAATAGTGATAGCCTGTGATTACACATCATTATTTCTATTTAAACCAATCACATTAACATGTAATGAATGTGTAAAGTTCATTACATCAACTGCTTTCACTATTTGCTCACCTTTATGCTGTTCCAAAGTTGTATAACTTTTACCTTCAGTGTAACACAAAGAAAATGTTAAGACACAGTTAAAGATCTAAGACAGTCAGTCTGTAATAAATTGATTCTTGTGGTCCACAGAAAGAAAGTGATATGAATTTGGAACAACAAAAGAGTGGATAAATGATGTTTTCCTTTACTATTCCTTTAAATTAAAATTAAATTAATATTAAAATAGAAAGAAAGATAGAAATGTGGTCAGCTTGGGACAAATCTTTAATGTGTGAACATATATTGAATGTTCCACAACTGTTTTCTTGTACATTACAGTACATTAGTTGAATGGCTTGGATGAAAAGTGTCTGCATGCATTTGCACTTCCTGCTAAGTAAAAAGAGAACAATATAAAAAGGCAAGTCAGGAATTCTTGACTGTATCAGTTTTACTCAGAGTCGAGTTCATTTTTTACACAGAGGGAAAGGTCAATATACCTCCAGAATATTTGCATTAACATAAAGAATCTTCTCGTATAAGTTTGGTTCATTCATTTATTCTCACACTTTTTTTGTCTCCTGCACTTCCTTAAGATACAGCAGTACTTTTCTTTACCCAGAGTTCCTCACTGTCTGCACCTTAAGCATCTATTCTTTTTGAACTTCAGGAAGTGGAACTCACATGGGGAACTTATACCTCTTAAAAGCACAGACTACAAAGAACACAGAAACAAGGGCCAGCGACTGAGAACAGAGCAGGGGAGGGAATAAACGGAATAGGATGGAATGCTGTAATGATGGGATCATGGGATTGACTGAGTGGCAGCTTCAAACAGAAATTGTCACCAGGAAAGAGTGAGAACAGAATGAGAACAGACAATGAGAAAAGAAATGAGCCACTGCGTTGAGAGTTTTCTTTGAAACAAAGATGCACAAAGCTCAGATATAGTTTTAGCATTATTGCTACCAGGGGCATAGCAACCTCTATTATTGCATTTCACCCCATTTTTACTTTTTTAGAAGTTTTTGGGGTAAAAAAAACAGTTACATAAGAGTTTTTGATGCCCTGGGGAGAAATCAATGAACTAGCTGCATACAACGATAAACACAAAGCAGAAATCTCTGCCAACCAGTCACTTTAAAAGTAACTGAACAAAAGTGGTAAGATATTGAGTTTACGTAGATGAAAACTCGGCTGTGAGGGATATACTTACAGTTTTTACAGTGGCATGAGTTGTAAAAGTCCTGGATCAGAACTTTAACAACTGTTTTATAAAGTTTTTGCCTATTGATTTTTTTGGAAAGATGTTTCAGCTCAACAATTGATATGAATTTAAACAACACTACAATCTATTGAACACACTGTACTTTACCCATGCAGTCTTGTTTTTATTCCCAGCGAAAATATATACTGAAAATATACTGAAATATACTGCTACTCTGACTAAGGACTAATTTACCTTTCTTTCAACAAGAACTACTGAAAAAATCTTACATCACCTAATGAATATTCGTGCTGAAGATTCGTTATATGGTTTATAACGAATCCCTATTCAGATTCTTCTCAGGTTGTATGATCTTGTATCTTCAGTATGTTACTTTTGCATCATTAATGATCCAGTTGAAAATGTACAAATAGTAATTGCTTCATAAATTGTTTCACCAGGCAAACAGACACACTGCCAAAATTATTTTGGTCAGACTTTAACATATTAGACTGCAATGTTTTGAAAGCACCACAGAGCCTGAGTGTTTACAATCTTCGTGAAAACAATACAAATGGCTTGTCTTTTTTGCTACATAATATATTGAGAAAAGAAAAGGTGTTTCAACACTTCAAAAAATTACACTCTGTACATTTAATTACCTTCTTTCAACCATTGTTATAGCTCAATTTTCAGTCCCAGCCTAAACGCACATTAGTTGAGTGTATGTGAGAGCTCTTCTGAGAACAAGTACACTCGTTCTAAAACTCAGTCCAGTTTGATGAAGAAGTGCTTGTTTTCTCTGCAATACACTCTAAATGGAGCTGAAGTGATAAAGCCTGTCTTTTAATGGCCTCCTCTAGTGGTTTCTACATGGTAAATCAATCCAAAATAATACAAATAACTAACTGGAGATAAGCATCTATTCTAAATGAGTCCAGAAGAAACTGAACAAAAGATTTTCTGTAATCTTTCATGGTGACTAATGGAGTATGTATAAACTGTTTATTATCCTCCACAAAATACAGCAGAAGTAAATACATTTTTAATCACCTCTGGACATATTGTTATACAGTATATTTTAGTGTGTAACTAAAAAACCAACTTGTTCAATTTTTTCCTCATCTGTTAGTTTGATGTCTCTATACTGTATTACAGTAATTCTGTAAATTTTGTAAACACTGCTTCTAGGTTAATATTGTAGAGACTTGCAGATCAAAGACATGTAGAAAAGGGCTGTAACAAAAATAATTTCATGCCACTTTTCATAATGTTCAAATGTGCACATACCACAAGAAACTTATCCCATGATGTTTGATCCCTGCAAATCTGTGAAATTTGTGTAAAACTTTTTGCAGTATGAAACTTTAGGCATTATTATTAAACTATTAGCCTAGAGAGGTGCACTTTCTTCTTTTGCATGCAGAACAAAACATTTACAAACAACAAAAGGATTATGGAGAAAGAATTAGCATTTTATCTTTTATTGTGAAGGAGAGTTAATTACCATGTTTTGTATAATTGCATGGATATTTGCTGGATGATTAAGGTGTGTCTTTGGGTTTGGTACCTTTAGTGCAGGTCACAGCAGGAGATGTGTGGAGGGGTCAGAGATACACTGAACATTAATCGTTGTCTTTGCGTTTGCACGGTATGCATGTGCACTCAGATTATCACAGCTATAGGGCATTAAAACACTGTGGAAGACAATTCATCACCACAAGCCACAGAGTTTGAGAAATGTATTAGTTTTCAGTCCTGCTTTTGCAGAACATCAGGAAATTATGACCTTAATTTATGTCTGTTCTTCACACAAAGCTGTTGTATGACAAGACTTTTATATATTCCAATACAGTGGAATATATAAATCAGATGGACTATAGTTTTATTTACTTGTCTGACATTTTCTTGATGGTCATATGTTTCATTATAACTGTTATTATATGGAAAATAGTAGCTAGTACATTCTTTAACATTTCTCCACTTATGTTTCATAGAAAAAACATCATCCTCAAACCAGGAACAAAGTGGGTGAGTAAATAATTAAAGCATGTTCATTTTTGTGTATACTGTTCCTTAAAAGGTCAAAGAACCTCTCAACACACTATGATGACACTCACAGCAAGACATGCAAAGTGTCTTATTAAAAGCAATGAGCTTGACCATAAGATCAATAGGATCTCTGAGTCAATACCCTTTCATGTTTTATAAATGGACTTCTGCACATGTTGATAGTTTTCCTTAAAGAGGACAACGCAATATGCTTCAGTACAGAACGTTGCCCTGCAGAAATGTGGCTTTAACAGAAGATTACCCTTAATAGCATTTTCCCCTTATACAAGGACAATTTTCATTGTGTAGTAATACATAAGGATTTTTAAAGTTGTTCATTGTTTATTAGGCAGGCAATTTACATCACTTTGCAAAGTCAATTTGTGTCTTTTAGTAGCCTTCACTAATTGCTAGGACAAGTCCCTTGGAGCTACATGGGGTTATGTGCTTTGCCCAGGAACTGTTCAGAGCAGGGCAGAGCTATGAACTCAGATGACCCATAGTAGGAACTGGACGCAAAACCTTGTGTTAATAACTCAGATTCTTAATCAATAAGCTAATATTTTTTATTTGTTGTGAAAGATTTGACTTAGAAGTCCTGTAGTCAAAATAACGATTTTTCCTGCTTGCTTAATTAAATAAAGAGATTATGTTTCACAACTCTTAAACATTTTGTCACACTCAATTTCTCTGTGTGCAGTCAATTTCTCAAATAGGAGTTAACTTTTTGTTTGGATGTACTGTGCATGAATGATAATGACCTTGTTGCTGTTACTTTTAAATCATACTTTCCATCCATAATTATGTTGTTTATTTAATTTAGTACTCCTAACCTAATATGTGTAATGTAGCTTTTCTGAAACTGGGCAGGGGGTCCAGAGTTCCCAGCATACTTTGCATGTGACTGAATAATGAGATGAAATGTGTTTTTTTTTTTTAACAAAAATGAAAAAGCAGGACTAGTTAGTCTTTATGCATTTAATAAGCAATATACTGTGTGTCACATTCATGAAGTTGCCACAATAACTGTTGTAAATGAACTACATTGTGGACCTTCTCGGAATGTCTCAATAACGAGCAAAATGTTGCAAATCTGCACTCATTCTCCAGAAGAATAAATGTACTTTCCAGTACATCAGACATTGTTTACTCTTAACATTTGATTTGCATCCTGATGCTGCTCTCCGTTCATTGGACACGGAGGGGAATCTTTACACTAATTTGTTTGAAGCCTGTTTGCCCTGCATGCTTCTATTGTGTTGCTGAAGGGCTTTGATGTCATCAGGTAATTGCTCCCTTAGAACTGCTGAGGTTCGACTTTAGAGCATCTCCATAGCGACCGGCCCAGCGCAAGCTGGCTACAAGTATCTGAATAGCTGTGTATTATTTCTTATGAATGGAGGAGAAGGACTCAGCTTAAGCCACAGACATTTCTGTGCAGCATGAGAGGTCCGGTTCCACAGAGAAGGGGCTTATTCAAGCAATACTCATTCAATGCACTTTGAATGTTTATGTGACAGCACTGGTCATAGAACAGCTCTTGGTGCTCCTCGTTCGAATAAAATTCTGATATTGCACACTGCATGTGGACAATTTAAATAGATTACCATATAATTAAATACAAGACAATCTGCTGCCTAAGTAATTATTGAAACAGACTCAGTGTGATACAGGAAGTTGTAGTGATGTTTGTGTTAGGCTACATTAGACACAAAGAACAAAAGTTTGCTATTTTAGTTACTCTGTATATACATTGTACCATAATTAAAAACCACTATAACACATGTCACTTTGTGGCTTGTTGCTTGACTCACATCTCAGCCTAAAAACAATATTTTTCTATTTATTGAGGCATTTGTTTATTAATTAAAGATGCATTAAGGTTTTGGACATTTAAAACATGTTCCCGTTTGTATTAATTACTGTTTTAGATTTTGGTTTTATGTAATTTATTTAATGCTATATAACAGTTTGTTCTGGGCCTGGAGTGTGATTACATGAAAGGTGTTTTAAGAGTGCTGATATAGGACCAGATCAGCACCGTGTGTGACACGTTCTGTCACATTAACAGCTGAACCAATACAATGACAAAGTTATTGATTTCTTCACGTCACAGATGCAGGTGATCACACTCAGTCACTCTCTCTCTTTCTCTCTGTCTCTCATTCATTCACACTCTCTCTCTCTCTCTCTCTCTCTCTCACACACACACACATCCTGCCTTCTTCTTACTCCATAACTTTTCTAAAGTCCAAGCCAACTTACTGTCACCATGCCATGATTATTAATCAGCTACACTTCCTCTGTGTCCTACATTTTTCCTCTTTTAACGCTCAGATGCAGATTCCCCGGCATTTGGGGAAGGTGGCTGGAATGTGCTGCAAGCCGGTAGCATGGTGAGCTTTAACCAAGACCTCCTGCTGAATCTTAAATGGTTTGGTCAAACGTGTGAAAGGAAGCTAATGGAATTACTTGTTTAATGTAGCCAGCAGTAGCACAGGGAGTTGAATGGATCGGTCCACAGTGATGGAGGGAGAAAGAGAGCAGTCAATAAAACCTGTCTCACATTTTATTAAAGACAGTGTGTATTTATAAAGCTTCAATTACTGACAGTTATGTCAGTACAAGTGATAATTTGAGATAAGGGAGACGGGAGTTAGGGTTAGAAGTCAACAAAAGCTCTCACATTGTCAGTCAGCGATATTCAGTACATATGACTTCATTAACATTTCTGTGGGGGTTCGAGAGATGACTCAGTCATGACCAATCACACGCTAAAATTATTGTGTCCATCTCAGTGAAGATGCAAACAAGATGTAAAATTGCTGTTATTTTGCCGTTGCTAAGCACAGTTGAAGGAGAGCCAGAAATATTCTTACTAGTACAGCATAAGCTCAAATGAAAAACATAATGTGTCAGTACCAACCATTTATTTGACTTAAGTGATGAATGTGAAACTAAAATAAGGTCGATGGATAATTTCAGTGGGTGTCTTTCTACTTCTGTCACACTACATTACTGAGTCATTGGCTTGTGTTATTTTGCCCTTAAGTCCTCGTTTCTGCTGTATCTAGAGTCAAACAGACCTCCATGTAATGCCGTATATGCCATATATGCCAACCGTGAAACATCATTATGTATGTACTGTATATAACTAACCAGCAAGAAATATATAACATTTCTTTTTTGCTAAATGATGTGGTGTTTTTTTTTTTTACTAAAACTATAACTTGATCTTCTAAGTCTCTTTCGGTTTGACCCCTTCAAAAATCAGTTTTGAAAGGAAACTAAGAAAAAGTAGATGTGAATGATTCATTTAACACATGCATTAAGGTAAAATCATGTTTAGGTCAGGGCCTTTCATTTAATTAGCCTTAAAATGAGTCAAGTCATCCCCCCAATGAAATAATTCAGATTAAATAAATGCTTAGCTCACCATAACACCACTGTCTGGCATCTGATTAAACTTTAGCTATATTAACACTGCAATAGCAGCACAGAAGCGGCATCTGAACACTTGCTAATGCTGAACAGAGGCGGCACAAATGTGCACACAGAAATATTGACATAAGTGATTTAAATATCAATTGAAAAGAAACATTAAATGAATGAAAACATAAATAACAATCTAAAATTCTAAATATAGTAAAAGTTTAAAGTTGCACTGATGCTGCATTTTATTAAAGCGAAATGAAAACAGCATCAGAACTGATATGAAAGCTTTGATATGAAAGACTGTCAGAGTAGGTGGGTAAGAGCTGGAATAGTTTAGTATAAACTTTTCCTGTATGCTTTTGATCTTATGCTTTTCAGCGTTCACAGGTGTAAAGAAATCATGATTCACAGTCTTTGCAATGATGCAATAAATCACTGACAGAAATGATGCATTTTAAACTTATCTGACAGTTCTAAAACAAAAGTTAGTCCAGAGAGGGATCAGACTGTTCTTTTTGGATGCCATTTAGACTCAGTCATACAGTTATACTGTTATAGTAACAGTACCAAGGTTATCATGGTTATCTTGACCTTGTGGATGTCCCTCATGGACATTTCAATTTATTCCATTGCACAGGGGGGAAGAATACAAACTGTGACTTTCCCTCATGGTCCATCAAGCCAAAATTAGTCGCCTGTGATTTATAACTCTGACACAAGGCCATGACTACTGACATCATCCGTGATAGACCATTTAAAAAATGACACAAGTGAAAATAGGTAAAATGAGTTCATGGTCCCTTTAACCAACGAATGTGGATTAAAGGAGTGAGTCAGCAGAAATGTTCACTCCCACGGGGGATATTACCCAGAGTCCATTGTGTTCATTCACAATATCCATTGTAGAGTTATCAGTGCTGTCAGCTACTTTCAAATGGTGGCATGTCAGTGAAAAGGCACATTTACAAATGTAGGGTGAAATGACGAATCACAAGTATATCATTTAGTACTAACTCTTCTATTTATCTTTTTGACATTTAAATTTAGCAAAGGTTCTGTGTGGGTAGAGCCCTAGGATATTGTGCATAA
>JAZGTK010012880.1:0-14655 GCA_036877625.1 Ambastaia sidthimunki | reverse complement strand
GCATTCAAAACACTAAACGTGCCTCTTAGTGTTTGTACATTTAGTTTTGTGTTTAGTCATTCAGACCGGGCTGCTTCAGTTCACTCTGATAGATGATGGCCGGCCAGTGAGGGCGTGATTGTATTAGTCCAGTGTCTCATGTCAGTGAGGAGATGAGTAACGAGGGTCTGGTTTTCTTCATTCCTGCTGTACAGATGTGTTTGTGATGACCAATCAGAACACAGTGAACTCCATTCAGGGTTCAGTTTAGAGACAAACCTCGACTTCTCTCTGACCTTCTGACAGTAGTGATGTAATAGTGTCATTAGATAATGCATCTTTTTTGTTTTCACAGACTTTACAAGGTCTTCACAATCATCTAGCAAAAGGGAGAACTCTCGTAGCACAAGGGTTGTTTGTTTTTAATGAAGCTTGGATTTGGGTATTAAACAGACTATCAGTTATTGGATGGATGTCAATGAAGGCAGACTGAAAGATTGTATCTCTATTGATCTGTCATATCTGTCCTACTGTGATAATATAACACAACCTTCTCTGATCTGCAGATTCACAAGGAACTCACTGGCAGGGCAACGATTTCAAATCATGGATCAAATTGATGCCCAGTATGTTCTGGGCATCAATCTGGGGTTCTTCTATCTCAGGAGTTCAGGAACTGGTAGTGCAGTGCTGTTGCAGTGGTGTGATGGTGGGAGGTTCAGAGGGATCTTCAGGCAGGTTACTGCAGACCGCAGCAGTTGTTCTTGTGATGGTTTGTGGCTGGGTGAGGTAAAGATGAGGGGCAGCAGATACTCGAGGCTTTGCTTTATTTAACCATCAGACGGGGGGGTGCAGCCCACCTACAGCAGACTGTGCTTCACTAGTGTTACTGCACCTCACCCGGCATCTCCACACCTGCCACAGGAAACGTTAATTAACTGTTGCCTTGCCATTTTTAGACCGTTGCCATGGCACTATCAGCTGCCACTATCATAGGTGGCTTTTCCTCACAGACGGCGTGTGATTTTCATCCCCCTCTGAAGAGAGGTGTGATCTTCTCTTAGAGGCCGTGTTGTTTTTTGAACGCGCAGGATTTGTGTTTCTTGAGTTGTTTTGTCCGTTGCAGTCAGGTTGTCAGTTTGTTTGCATCAGGCAGCGTTTGTGTGGGGCGGTCCGTGCGTGACTGAGACAGCCCTCCGCTTGTTAGTTCCTGTGGTGTGACACTGAGCTGGGTAAATCCTTCTTGTTTCTTTCTCTCCCCATCGTTTGCCCACCTACCCATAATGCCAGCTGCCTCTGCCGTCTGAGCTCCATGGCGACGGCTATGTCTCAGCATGCTAACCGCTGTGCTGGCACAAGCGTAGCGCTTCTGACCTCAGACGAATGCTGGGAATTCTGGGAAAATGAGTGGCAGCCTGCGGTTGCCTCACTTCGGATGTTGATTATTTACGTCAGTCGTGTGTTTTGATTCTAAGTGTTGTTTAATCTGCTCTTCCTCGACTCATCCGTCTTTCTCTCTCTCTCTAGCTGTGTACGCAGGGTGATGCCAGTCAGGTGATCGGGCCCCTGACGGAGGGCCAGAGGAGAAACATCGCGGTGGTGAACTCTCTGTTCCGCTTACAGCAGGCTGTGGCCAGAGTAAGATCAGAAGAGTGCGGCTCTTAAAGACACGGTTCACTGCAAAATGAGCTTCACAGCTGCCCATTTCCAAATAATGAAAGTTAATGTGAACAGAGGCTGTTGAGCTCCAAACATTACTTTAAAAATGCCATAAAAAGAGTTTGATTGTATTCTGTAGTTTGTTTGTTGTGTTCTTCTGAAGCTATACAAGCTATACAAGCTATACAAAATTGTCATTATTTAGTGAGTTGGGGTATAAAATCAGTGTTCCACACCAAAAAAGATGTGTTTGCATTGAATGTAGGACAACAGTCCTCTTCAGTCTGTCTATAAACGTATGTTCACTCAGACCTCAGCAGAGAATTCTGGGAAAACTGCAGCTTCATCACCAGTCTACACTGTACAATAAACGGCCATATTTCACAGATGGCTTTTTTAGCACTGCCTGATGTATTTTCCAATTTCCCCCATTAAAAAAACATGCCAGCCACAGCTAACACTCTTCACTGCTGCTGTGATTAATAAGGTCATAAAATGAGATTGCTCTGTGATTAAATATTTAAACTGGAGGTGAGCAAAGTTTTATTTGGGGAAAGTGGAGGTGCTTGTTTCAGTAGAATCATTTTTAGGGTTGTAAATGTTGTTTCAGTTTTGATTCTGAGATGTTTGTGTTGTCAGGTCGTATCTGGGTTGGGCTCTTTCCCCGCAGCAGCTGATCAAGCCCTCAAAGCATCTTTAGAGGTAAAACACACTTTACCACAAGCAGCAATAACTGAACTAACACACAGGCTTGTGTTATGAGTGGATGATATGACCAAAACATTATATTACAGTGGACATCATAACGTTTTCCTTTATTTTATTACATAGAGTAAATAGTAAAGCAAAATGTCTTACTGCTTGATACATTTGGTTACAGCGTGTGTCCGGTCATACATGCCCTGCTGTGCGTGTACATGAATACACAGTTTTGGTTTTGCGTGTCAGCTCACAGCAGGAACATCATTTATATTCATAACACTCATGTCATAGTTGTGGTCTGCAGCAAGTGTGCTACACTGTTCAGACAGAGATCTTGTACGATAGAAGGTTTTTGGTTTTTGTCTGTGATGAACAGGGGAGCATGTGGAACGGTAAACAGAGGGTCTGAATTTTGATAGACGCTGCAGACTCGCACTCAGAGTCTGAAGGTGATTTGAGAAAGTAATTGGGTAAACATTGAGCCGCTCTGAATTCAGCTCTCTCCTCTGAGTTAAATTGGCTATCAGATGAGTAAACTGGTCGTTCTGTTTTTCTCCTCAGCTTTTAACAGAAGCTGCTGTCTGCACAGACGGGCACACACGCTTTAACCCCTGATTTTAGGTGAAAACACAGTGCAACGATTTACCACCCACTGTTCTCAGGCCAGGGTCTTCTGGTCCCATGTAGGGCAAGTAATCTCACTGCTAAAATGTCTAAAAGACTCTTGTATTGGGGACTCTTGAAAGACTCTTGTGTTTGGGCATATCTGTGAAGTCCATGAGACCGTAAGGTATAACTGTCATTTTAGGAGTGAAATGTTAGTGAGTGCCCTTGAGCAGCTCTTTTGCACAGACATGGACTTCACAACAATCTCCTGCCCCAAACTTTGTCGTGAGGGAGTTTGAGAGGGAGCGATCAGCAGTGAGATTTGGTTTTTATCTCACACCTGCAGGAGTCCACAGATGAGTGCTGGGAGACCTGTTGGGTTTGAATTGATGTCTCTCAGATGAGGAGCCAGATAAGAGGCTCGGACACAGAGAGGAGGGGCCGAATGCCCCTCTGCCGTGACACACGCGATGGTCAGACTGATGTCCCATCAGCAAATGTCAGCCAATCACACTAGAGCAGAAGTTAGCAGGGTCACCGTGCGACCGTAAAACTTCACAGACTTCGCAGAAACTTCAATGAGCATCAGAAAAGCAACTCTTTCAGAAACATTGTCAAGTCTGTAAAATGTGTAAAGTTTATAAAATGTGTAAAGTTTATTTAACAACTCTAAAATCTGATTGGAAAAGCTGTTGTAAAATAGCTGATACCCTCACACTAGTGACTGTATTAATGCTCTGTTGCCTAGCAGCTTTACTATCCAGAAATCCTCTATTACTTGACAGAAGACTTGAGTATTTTCATGGTTAAGTAATCATTTGAACATCTTTGACGGTATTGTGAAATCACTGTGACGCTGTGTGTCTGTTGCAGGCGGTTCAGGCTCTGATGAGTTCTGCCGTTGAGCCTCTGCTGAGCTCTGTGTCTGATTCTGTGGAGGCGATACTCATCACTGTTCACCAGGAGGATTTCTCAGGGTAAACAAACATCACACACAAGCTGTCAGTCCAGCTGAACAGTGTAAATCACTCCATCACGTCTGCTATCAGTATGTGTCCCCTTCACTTCAGTGAGGAGTGTCTAATGTTTAAAATAAACATGGA
This sequence comes from Ambastaia sidthimunki, assembly GCA_036877625.1. Lineage (NCBI taxonomy): Eukaryota > Metazoa > Chordata > Actinopteri > Cypriniformes > Botiidae > Ambastaia > Ambastaia sidthimunki. The sequence goes on along the minus strand of JAZGTK010012880.1, from coordinate 10,606 downwards.
AGTGTTCTGAATGTCATCTTACAAATATCTTAAAAGTATACTAAAAATAAACAGTCCAATCTATAAAGTCAAAGTGTAAGGTCAGGGTTGATTAGTTAATATATGCAGCCGGTGTCACAGTAGTCGTATAGTATGTCGTGTGGCTCATCTTTGATGTTTGCTGACTGTTATAAAGGACACTTTTCCTCAAAGACTCAGCCCTGTATTAAGCGCTCATTCTCTCTCTCTCTGGTCTGGGTGTTCTGGTGAACACAGCAGAGAGGGATGTGCCGGCGTTTGATAACATTTAAACCATCACCTTGTGATTCAGCACAGTTTCTTCGTCCAGATCTCTCGTCCCCTCAGGAGCATCAGTCGTCCGCAGTCAGTTTTATTTCTGCCTTCGCTGTTGGCTGCTCTCCAGAGAGGACAGCAGAGAAACAAACATGCTATAGAGTCGCTTTATCCACAAACGCCCTCACTTTCACCCTATCAGCAGCTGCCACTCAAAGAAACCTGCCGGGTCATAACAAAAGACACAGGAAAATATACTTCACCCAGAGAGAAAAGGATTCTTTGTCTTGTGTGTGTGTGAGATGAAAGAAAGTATCTGTAAATAGACTGTCATCTGCTAAAGGCATTAGCACGGCCGTTCTGTCACTCTGACATTGTGTGAGTCTGGAGTCTGTTAGCCGCACATCTTTCAGAGTGATTATATGACACAGAAAATCAGCGCTGTGGCTCGTAGCTCTGCTCACGTTACCAGATTATGATGCTCTGTTGTGTGTGTTTGCAGGTCTCTTCCTGCTGGTGGCCGTCCGGACGTGCCGTGTTCTCTGTACATGCGTGAGCTGCAGGGCTTCATCGCGCGTGTGATGAACGACTACTTCCGCCCATTGCAGTGTCTGGACTTCCTGTACGACAGCACGGAGAACATCGCCCAGCGTGCCATCACCCTTTTCATTCGACATGCCAGCCTCCTGCGGCCCCTCGGGGAGGGGGGGAAGATGAGGCTGGCGGCCGACTTCGCTCAGGTGAGGAGGAGGAGGGAGGGTCTCTTTCTGCCGGTGCTGGAGTTTCACTTTAAAAGTGTTTTTCTGTCATCTTTTACTCGCCCTTATGTCACTCCAAACCTGTGTAACTTTCTTCTTTGGATATCAAAAGAGACGTTTGATATAATGAAAGGGAATGAGGACGGGCTGTCTGTGTTACTGTATGACTGCTGCTTCTCCACATGTCCAGCTCCTCTAATCCAAGAGTGTGTGTGTGTGCGTGTGTGTGTGTGTGTGTTTAGATGGAGTTGGCTGTAGCTCCTCTCTGCAGACGGGTGTCAGATCTGGGGAAGGCGTACCGTCTGCTGAGATCCTTCAGGTGAGTCTGTCCCTAAGTGACTGATGATGTCACGCACCGAGCGCTTCTGTGTGTCGATCTCTTGCACAAACTCTCTTGATTTGTGTTATTTTTGCTCTCATCCTCCTCCCGCTGGGACAAAGAGGTCGCCTGCAGTGATCCTGCTGAAAATTGCTGTTAATTAACGGTGAGAGTGAAGGAAAGGTTATTAACGGAGATGCTCGTCTGATTAGCTGGAGAGAAATCAGTGTCACATTTTCTGTCCAGATAATAGACTCAGATTCACCTTCTGTTGTATTTATGTTTCAGTTTGACTTCTGACAGCTGATCAATTGTGAGTTTTTTAAAAACCTGTTACTGTAAAGTTAATTAAATAGAGCAGTTTTTTTCTGAGTAGTTCTGTAATGTTGTAATTTAGTTTTTGACCATCTTTTTGTGCTTTAGGGTACATGTTCTGTTGTTTAACATTATGTAAAGACCTGTATATGAACTGCAGTGAGAAATCAGGTTGTAACAGCTTCTCTGCGTGGCTGTAATGCAACAGAAAACAGAGCAGAGATGTGCTTGTAAGAGACTGGAACTGTATTTTTTGCGTGGCTGAAAACATGAAAAATATCCGATTAACTAACACTAAAAAATCTAAAAAAATGTGTCGGTAATAAATTTAAGAGCGATTCCTTTGCTAACATTTGTTATATATTGTTTGGATCTCAGATTTGACTGAAATGGGGTTGTTGTTGTTTTTCTCATTCTGAAATATCATTTTTGTTTGTGTGCAGTAAACGGATGTCTGCTGTGAATCGCTCAACATTCACAAACAATTGGTGGATTTTTATTGAGTGTTTTTTAAAAGAATCAATTTTCTGCATCTTTCAGGATCTAAATTACACCTGAATTCTGAGTGAATAGAAAATGAATGCATTTGTCTTTCTGTGTTTCAGACCCCTGCTGTTCCAAACCAGCGAGCACATCGCCGGCAGTCAGGCGCTGGGAGATCTGATTCCATACAGCACCATCCTGCATTTCCTGTTCAGTCGCGCCCCCGCAGAACTCAAATCACCACACCAGGTACACACACACACACACGCACGCACACAAACACATCCTGTTATAGAGCTTCAGCGAGTGAAGTTTGGTTTGAAAGCAGAAGGTTTTGAAGGTCATGTTGTGTTAGCGGGTCAGTGCGTCTCAGCTCCCCCGACTCCTGTGACTGACCTGTTGTGAGGAGCTTTAGACAAAAGCATCTGCTAACTGACATCTGGCATCTTGAGTGTTTAAACAGGAGGAGATGGAGATATTCTGGAACATTTATGAAATGAGTCTGTAACCGCTTGAATGCATTTGAAACACTTGTGAGATTCACTCGTTAATGATCTACATAAGAACATCTAGTTCAATCAGCAATAATGCCCATCTGTGTTATTGTAACGACACAATAAAACGTTATAAAAACGTGCTAATGTTGCTTTCTCCTTTGATCAGAGAGTGGAGTGGTCGATCTCTCGTTACTCTCAGTGGTTAGACGACCATCCCTCAGAGAAAGATCGTCTGACCCTTATCAGGTAAGACCCACTCAAAACTGACCCTTCCACCTCAACACACTGCTGTGGAACACTAACAGCTACTAACTGGTAACTGGTTTAGTATGTTTATATTTCAGTATGTATCTCTTTCCCCAGTGCAACATGTGGATGTTGAATAAAAACACACAAAAGTGTCATTAACAAACTTGTAAATATGAGAGAAGTTTAAAATTGTGGTCCTGAGACATTCTTGAAAACTGATGTTTATGAAACAGAGAAATGTAATATTAGTAAATATACATTTTCTGGTTAATCTATAATCTAAATGATGTAATTGGACGAGAATCTATATATAATCTAAGTGATGTAATTGGCTAGAAGTTGTTTTTGTGCAATGGTTGTGCAGTAAACATAAAGGCAACTGATTGGTCATTAGATGTAGGAACCGTACAGCAGTTAGCAGACACAGTATCTGTTCAGTACACAGAGGTGAATTTCTCAGTACAGCATCAGCGCCCTCTAGAGGAGCATTGGAGGCAATACTGCTGTCTTTAGTGTTCAGCAAAAGCTCTGTGTAAACGTGTCTTTGTCTCAGGGGGGCGCTGGAGGCGTATGTGCAGTCGGTTCGAGCCCGGCAGGGGAAGGAGTTTGCGCCGGTCTATCCCATCATGCTGCAGCTGCTGCAGAGGGCCACCAGCGCATCCTAAGACTGGACTGAAGACAGTTACCATAACAGAACACAGCAAAACATTCATTCTTTCTCTTTTGGTTTGTTTTTCATGGGTTGTTTGGCTGCTACTGGCACTAGTTTGGCTTTCCTGAGGTTTTCTTTTTTATAATGTATTTACAGAATGGATAGATGTGTTTGTTTAGCTCTACAGAATGAAATCAGTTGATTTTTAAACACATGATGTAAATGCGGAATAAAGAATGTTGTAATCTTTGCTGTGCTGTGATTTGGGTTTGGTGAAGAGATAATGAGATGTAGTCAAGAAATTACATCACACATATCTTTTTGTCTCTCTCTCTGTCTCTCTCTCTGTCTCTCTCGAGTTCTGCTTGATTATGTAAATGTGATTTATGCATCACACTGCTTGTGCATCTCAGAGACAGTTCCTCTAGTTCAGCAGTGCATGTCTGATACGTAACACACACAAAGACACAAAGACGCACTGCTTATGTGCAGCTGTTTTATCAATAAAGACATCAGATACAGTGACCCCAGATTAATATTTTGACACTGATGCCAGAATTATGAATTTTAGTGAGGTGGGATCTACAAATGAGCATAATTATTTAAACTCTGAGCAAGGTGTAAATATGTGTGTAATATAACTGATATGTAATGAAGTGAATGCATTTGTAATGTGGTTTATCAGCAGTGAGGTGATCACATGATTAGAATGATGCTGCAGGTAACACTAACTCTAGTTAACCTGATAGTTATGACTGGTTAGTTATGACTGATACTTTCCATGACTTCAGCGTAATCATTTTAAACATATAAAACATTCACACGGTGTTATGACCTCTGAGCTGATGGTAGTGAATGGTGAGTAATGAATGAATGTTCTCTTACTATCACACGCTGGCTGGGGCAGTTTTGTGGATGTGGGGTATCCTGAGGGCAGATAGAAACACTTCTCATGTTACACCCGCCAGAAACCCAAACTCGCGCCTGTATTTATCACTTTTGTTTCCGTCTGATCGTGTCAAATAAGATGCTGTGAGTTTTTCTTCATTAATATGAGATTATAATAATGTGTCATTATTCCCGTTTGAGTTACAGACGCGTTTTATTATACAGCAACAGTCAGACGAGCGCGCGCACTGACACTGCGCACCGCGCGCTCATCTGATTGGATACAAGTGACGCCCTGAGGAAGGTCCTCTACGTTCAGCCAATCACCGGTGCGATATTTGCATATGGCCGTCGTGATTGGCTGAGCGAGTGGGAACTTTCTAAGAGCGCCAGAAAACAAGCGTTCGCGGGTGATGACGAGCAGAGCTGCAGTCTGAGGAGAGATTAAAACACACATCTGCTCATTCACATGATTTAATACAGAATTATAATTATTATATAGAAAAGTAAAATCATGCTGATTTAAAGAGACAGATCCGCCCGCAGAGGATTTATTTACCGCTTTCATACCGGCGACAGAGTTTCAGGTGAGAATATAGACATATGTGACTTACACTCATTATATTTCACTTAATCAAAACAACTGAAATGTGTCTTTACTGTAACACGCTTTTAAATAAATGATCAGAAAGTTGTAACTTTATGAATAAGAGTTTATATAGTATTGTTAGTATTTATTACAGCGAACGTTTGCTACAAACTTTCTACATTGTAAAATAATCTACATATTAAACAACGTGTATAAATGTATCTGTTATTGAAAGTTGTTTGTGTTGTTTAATGTTTGTTGAGCTGAGACTGGTTTGGTTTCCAGGCAACTGGTGAAGATATTTGCGCCAAAACTTTCCCCCGTCATCATGTAAGAGTTTAACACGACAGATTTACACGATCATCTCATGTTATTATGTTACTGCGTCACTAACGTGAGTTTAACTAGCAGCAAATCACTTCTCATGTTTTACTGACATAAGTCAGAGTTTCCTGACATTTGCCATTATCTGATCGTGTTGACGGTGTGTTAAGCAATAGGCCATATTTATTTGTTTATATCAATAATAATAATAATTATTATTGTTGTTTTTAGAAGTGTTATCATTTATATTCAGCATTGTGCTGTTTAATGCATTAAGTCATGTGAGAGTAGTAGAGTTTTAGTCCAGAAGTGTAAATCTGATTCATTTCTGAATGTGTGTTTGTAGATGGAGATGAAGTGTTTATCTTTGAAGGATCTGGTTACTGTGAGGAAGAACACAACAGACTCAGAAGATACTGACATCAATGAGCAGAAAGTAAGCAGATGTAAATGTTATGACAGCATGTGATGATTGTAATTGTTGTCATTATTCATACATGGATCTACAGGCTCATGAGATGTTTCCCTTGTTCTTCAGGAGAACATCTGTGTGGAGAGAAGAGTCATGACGCCCCTAAAGTCTGAGAACGGACACCGGAGGGTTTCCAGCCTGGATATCACCCCCATCAAACACTCAGAGTGGTCCGACCCCTGGACCCCCACAGCCAACCTGAAGATTCTAATCAGCGCCGCCAGCCCAGACATACGTGACCGAGAGCTGAAGAAGACCCTCTTCAGACCCATCGAGAACGAGAAGAGCCTGGAGGAAGATGAGGAGGACATCGATGACTCCTGTCAGGTACAGCTCTTGAAAACTTTTACCATGGAAACCAAAATCACTGCTACAGTTGCTATGGTAAAAATGTATTAAATTGGGTAAAGCTGCCACAGTCATTACGTAAGTACAATTCTGAAAGATTCTGACATTTTGAATTAGACCCATATTTAGTTCAAAACTAACTGTGGTTAAGATGGCATGTTGATGTAAACTTGTTCTGGTTAATTTTGGTGTCTTTGTAACCAGGACTCTAGATCATTACTGAAATATACAGGATGTTTATGACTAACATAGTACATTAAAACTGATGTTTATTATCATCTCTGGTACATAGCTAAAATGTACTAAAGTTTCTGTAGTCTCAGCTAATGTCATTTCTTTATTTCAGTTTGAAGCATTAGGCGACTCTGAGAGGAGACCCAGCCGCAAACAGAAGAGTTTGGGGCTTCTGTGTCAGAAGTTTCTGGCGTTGTACCCTGATTACCCAAAAGCCTCTGAGAACATCAGCATCTCTCTGGATGAGGTGGCCATGCGATTGGGTAAGAGCCCTAAACTCTAAACGAACTGCTAAACTCTTGTCCAGTGGCAGTACGCTGACTGTTGTGCATTTGCAGGTGTGGAGAGGCGACGTATCTATGACATCATGAACGTGCTGGAGTCTCTGATGCTGGTGAGCAGAACGGCCAAGAACGTGTATTTCTGGCACGGGCGCTCGCAGCTGATGCAGACCCTGCAGGAGCTGCAGCGGGCCGGCCGACAACATGGCTACCATCAGCAGATGGAGCAGAGACATGGAACCAGCCCGAACGCCGCCCACCACACGCAAAACACACACGGTACAGACCTGACACACAATTATTAGCATCTCTCTCTCTGTAAAGCCGAGTGTTTCATTAATAAAGCAGTTCAGGTCTGTGTGTGCCGGCAGGTAAATCACAGCACAATAAGCTCTTCCAGACTGAGCTAATGATTCAGAGAGAATCAGGACATGATTACAGGTCCATGTTTCTGTCTGCTGAGCTGTGTGCCTGTGACCCGATTCAAAAAAGTTCAGCGCCGATCTCGTTTTCATCTCAGGCAGATTGTTGGTCTGACTGAGATCTGATGTTCTGGTCTCAGTCCTCTGATGTGGTCTTTGTGTCTGCTGCCTTCTTTTCCCACCTGACTGTGGTTGCCAGGCAACAGCTTTCTATCCTAATGAAAGATTATTATTGGTCTGTGTGGAGGCAAGAATCACTCCAGCAGCCAATTTCCCATCTGTGAAGTTCTTCCTCTCATCCACTCATCCTTTCTCCTGTTAAACATTACAGCACATCTCTCCACATCCTACTAAAGTTCCTGGACTTCAGTAGAGTGGCCACATTTTCCAGCTGTGTTGGGTTCTTGATTGTTCTGTTATAGGTTGTTTTCTGGGTTCTTTAAAGCAGTAGATGTGTCTTCTTCTGCAGCAGCCTCCAGTCGAAGGAAAGATAAATCACTGCGTATCATGAGCCAGAAGTTTGTCATGTTGTTCCTGGTGTCCAGAACACACACGGTTACCCTGGATACGGCTGCTAGGGTTCTAATCGAGGAGGCTCAGGATGAGTCCAACCACAGCAAATATAAAAGTAATAAAGATGATCATTAAAACTCATATGATACAAATATTTCATTATTTCCTTAGTCGATTGAACAAAACTCAGTTGTGAGCTCACTTAATCTCTTGTGTTGTTTGTTGTATTCAGCTAAAGTACGGCGCTTGTATGATATCGCCAACATCCTCACTAGCCTGAATCTGATCCAGAAACTTCACGTGCGAGAAGAGAAGAGCAGGAAGCCCGTCTTTAAATGGATCGGACCCGCTGATTTCCTCAACAGCAGCGGTACAGACACACTTCCTGTTTAAACACCGGTTTGGTTGTTGTGATTAATGGTTGATGAAATGTTATTAAATTTATTTAGAATCAGAGACTTCACGAGTGCCGGGCGCTCAGACCTCCATCACAGCACCAGGAGAGCGACGGGAGAAAATGACACATCACTCCTCTTTGCAGGAGCTCTCCACCCCTCCTGTCAATCAGAGACTGATAAGCTCCGCCCCCAGCACACCTCACAGAGACCCGGCAGGTAACAGCAGATCAGAACGCTGTGTGGCATCGCCTGCATCTGTGTGTCAGTTTAACACTGTGATTTGTTGTCAGATAAGTCGATGGATTTCTGCAGAAGTGTGAACAGAAGGGCAGCGTGTCAGCTGAAGTTTGGAGACAGGTGAGGTCATGCCCACCTGTGTTTGGATTCCCGGCCTGCTGAACATTCAGTTTCACTCTGAAATTAAAACATCACATTGATGAAAATGTTGTTTCACTTTGTCTTTTAAGACGTTGTTTAAATAATAAATGTGGGGGTGTGTCTTAGTGGTTACAGATCTGTGCTGATAACAGAAACTTTGTAGGTTTGAACCCTGCATGGGCTGATTCACAAGCTATAAGCTCCAATACAATGAACATCATGTTTTCAGTCATAAATGGCTGATTGTGAATCTGATTGTGCTCTGTGCTCTGATTCAGTGTTCAGTTCTGTGGAAGTCCTGGAGCGGCCTCTGCTGGACTGGAGTCTCTCACTGTTCCCCTCCAGCCTCACCCTGCATACACATCTCTGCCCGTAACTGCCCAGTTCACCCCACAGCCTTTAGCATATCTGCCCCAGACGCCTCTGCTCATGCTGTACAGAGGCCACACCCCTGAGGGTGTCACACAGGGTCAGAGGTCACCAGGAGCTGTGAAGAGGAGAGAAGAGGATGGTGATCAGAAAGCTAAAAGAAGCAAACGCTCAGAGTCCACAGAGAGTGAAACGGTGTGTATCAACCAGACTTTACATGCATGTGTTGATTCACTGCTTTAGTGCTGCTGTCTTATGATGATGTCAGTAAGCAAATACACTGTCAGAGATGTTATTTACTCTTCCATTCAAAGGTTTGAAGTCACTTGAGTGAATTTGTTGAACACATCATGTGTCACAGGATGAGAGTCACAGCTCCAGAGGGTCTCCGTTCTGCTCCAGAGAAGATTCCGCTGGGATTGGGGAAGATGTGGGAAAACGCAGTCTCAAAGACCCCCTCCTTTCCTCCCAATACCTCTATGTCCCAAACACAGCAGGTATGTGAAACATCTACAAACATCTCCGCTTTTAAATGCAGTCAGGTGTTGAGATGTCACGCTCATTCTATTGTTTTCTCTTCTGTAGGACTGAATGGTTTGAACGTCCTCATGCAGGCAGGACACACGCGGGGTGCCGTTCCAGCTGTAGCTGTGCCGTATTTTCTGCTGCCCTCCCCTCTCATCGCAGGGTCAGTGTCTGCTGCAGAAGGGGCTGCCGGTGCTCCTCTGAGTTTCAGCACGCCTGCCGTCCTGTCTCCAGCCCGCTTCGTGATGGCAGGTGGGGCGTTTGGGGTGACTGGAGGTTTAGAAACAATGAGCAGCCCAGAGCATCATGGGTTCAGGCCAGCAGCCTCCAGTCTGTCACCACAGGGGCCGAGGACAGAGAGCGCTCGACCCGCACAGACACAGGTCAGAACTCATCACTTCAGGAGGTTATACTCTACATCAGGCCTGACCTGTTTTTGTTAAGATGTTTAATATTTCAGCTTCTGATTGGCTGACATGTTTGTGTCTATGTTCCTCCATTTTAGACTCCTTCAACACCCAAAGAAGCAGCACTGGGGTCCAAGTCCTTCTTTGAGACACCTGCAGCTTTAGCGTCACTGCCGGCCGCACGCAAGAGAGGCTCCGCCCAGAGGAGGCTGGACATCGGACACCCCGCAGCCAATTAAACCAGCCAACAGGTTGCCGTGTCATCAAGCATGCGGCGTCTGTGATGCTGTAGTGCCAGATATAAACTGCATTACACAGTGAATAATTGTATTATCAGTGAATGTCGTGTTTACTGACAGCTAATAATCAGATAATTACAGGTATTAAAAATCCCACTCAGGGTGCACCGGTGCAAGTCTATAATGAGTTATAGCTGTTTCACGCCCTCTTGTGGCTGAATTGTGGGATGACAATGAGTATTTTGAAAGAAAGTACATTTGATATGAAGACATAGTGCTTGTTATTGTTCCCACAGTGATTTATATTGGAACATTTTTGTTCCAGGGAAATAAGAATGAATAAACAGGGGAGTTTTGGTTTGGTTCTAGCACTGCATTAGTTATAAATGTAGCAGGATCAGTGTGCTGTCGGTACAGCCAGCTGTACACAACTGTGTGAATCTGCATTAGTTTGATTGCTGTACTGTCAGTGAATCTGTAGAAATCATTGTTAATAACAGTGATGCTGGAAGTATTTCACTGTGTTAAACAGTAACTATGAGGAAACGCTGTCCTCACTCTTCAGTCTGCATGAGAGTGAACACAACATTCAGAAGAGTGTTACAGGAAAATGTGTTTTGAAATAATGCTTGTGATTTGTGACACTGTTGGAAATAAACTGAGATACTTGAAC
>JAZGTK010012879.1:3919-14495 GCA_036877625.1 Ambastaia sidthimunki | reverse complement strand
TGGTGGAGAATAGTACTATCACATTAATTTTGAGTGAACTTGTTTATGAATAATTATATCTTTGGTGAAGAATGCTTTATTTATAAACAAACCTCAATATTAATCATCTACATTCGCTACATTCTCAAGCTTCTAAATCTTTATTGGACCTACAGTTAGCATAAAATAAGGAGAGCAAGGGAGAGAAATCTTTACTTCTCTATGTCGTTTTGTTGTCCTCTCCATGTCATTACTGTTTATAGCCTTCTGGGTAATGCTGAACAGTGGTTCCTTTGGGGGGACAAGAACCATGTTAGTGGGACACTAGCATATTTCCAGTAGTGCTCTGGGATCAAATCCTCTGGAACACATTTCAAGTGGTTTGAAATGCACTTTGAAAGCTAATTGAGCTGCATTCTGCAACTGCGTTTGTGGACTGAAGCAAGACTGGGGAAAGGAAGACATTGAAATTATATGAATATTAAAACTCTCTTTTGGTCAACATATGTTGTGAAGAGGGTTAGGTTCTGTTCACTTGTTGTCTAATTAGCCTGTTAGTTCCTTGTTTGATATAAGTATTTATAGCCCTTTGTTTTCAGAGCTTCTCTGTCCTGTTTTAAGCCAATGTTAAGGTTCCCCAGTTTTTTTGATTAAAGACTATTTCTGTTAATTGGCTTCTTGGGCTTTATACTACAACCACTGATTACAAATATTAAATAATTTAAAAAACATTCACTTTGAACTGTGATCTGTTTCTTTAAAAATTGTGTAATTGTGTCTATAACAGTTTTATTGTAAGGCATTAACGCTATCACAATTTTGTATCTCATTGTTTAACAAGCGTATTTTCAAGCCATATTTTGGCTTTCCATTCAGAATTCCAGTCATTATTCAGTCATAATCCAAGTTTGCTTAATAGCAACTATTGCTTGGGGCAAGACTGGACCTTTTGAAATTGTTCGCTTTATGTAGTTAAGATGGAAAAGTCTATTATTAAGGGATTTGATGTGAATTCTGAAATAAAAATGTAATGGTGTGTCATGATAATAGTTGAGATGGGGAGATGACTGACTGTCACACATCTGGAGTTCAGAGAATGTCAGCAACAATTTTACAGACTCAAGTGATTAGCAGACAGTTTGTTTAACAGGAGCCACTGTCATTCTGTTCTCTAACAAATTTACATGAGTTTGTTCAAGGACAACATGCGACAAATACGAAAATATCATTAAATTGGCATGTACTGGCAAGTGTAAACCTGTGGTGCACAAATCAATGAAGTCAGTCATGTGTCATGCCATGTTTTAATGCGTCAGCCTCTTACACTGTGGGTAAATCTCATTCCTGATTTGATAATAAAGTAACAGTAACCCTAAAAATAAGAATTCTGTCACTATTTACTTGCACTCATGTTGTTTCAAACTTTTTCATCTTTCTATCTATGGTGAGATGGTTTATTGCTTCACTCATATGCGCACATAGAAGCCCTCAAGCATGTTATGTCAAAATCCAGCTAACATTTAAGACTTGGTTGCTGTGTTTCTTTTTTCAGTTGTCAACAGCCTTTAACTGTTGTATTTTCTAAATGAAGAAAAAATAAGTTTAGGTGTCTCTGTTTCTACAAGTGAGTTTCATGTTTAAAGCTAGCATACTGTGCAAGAATTAAAAAACGTTTTACTCAAATCATGCATGTTTTGTCAGTGATGTACCGTATCATCACTTATTAGGGGAAACCCATCAGGCTAATAGCCTGTGTGAGTAAACAGCTCACATGTGACAAACCTCCTTTTTCATGTCCATCTCACAGCACTGTTGTTATTGAGATTATGAGATACTGGCTCAATTTGGAAATTACACCTCCAAGACTACAAATACTACTGATAAACAGATCACTTCACACGACTGCTCTTTCTGCAACACGACTGCTTTGTCTGCACACAACTGCTCTGTCTGCACACAACTGCTCTGTCTGCACATGACTGCTCTGTCTGCACATGACTGCTCTCTCATGCAGCAGGTCTGGACAGAAGACATGACAAAGGTGCTGTACAACAGTGTCCTCAACAAGACGTAACTGCTTTAATGCATTTTTGTTAGATGTCTCTTAGATGTTCATGCTGAATGCACATAAATTAGAGCTTCTGTTTGATAGTATAGGTGTGCACAGCCATGACAGTTGCATGAATTCAGGCCGTGGAAATTAAAAATTAAAAGTTCCTTTCAAAATTTTTTAATGAAATGTCAAGTAGCAAGCGCAGCTGAAAAGTTTCAGCGTGTTTCCACTGTCATTGTAGACAGGCTGCTTGTGTTTATAAGAATCTTAACATTCTCTGTTGGCAAGACTTTCTTTTTTTGCTCATTGCTGTTGGAAGCTTTTACATCTTCAAAGCATTCTCACCCACACTCAGATTATCTGTGTGTGAAAATGCCTTTAGTGAAAATGTACTCAGCAATGATAACAATAGCAAAGTTTTACTTCAAAGTATTCTCAAATTTGATTGTGTGTTCCTTATGGTTTTTCTTTTTATGGTGTTTATCATTTAAAAATTGTAGTCATTGCTTGGATATATAGAAGATCACCACTATAATACTACATGTTTGTTATGGTGCCTGGTGCTTTGGAAACCTGTTTGAAACCTGTTTCCTAAGGCTATCATCATATTAAATAAACTGTACTAAATAATCTAAGTCATTTATTAGCCTTTAAACAGTTTCAGTTGACTCTCTGATCTGATTCAGTGATTCATCACTCATTTAACTGAAGCCTCCACATAGTAATTTACATACCTGTTTTTAAAACATTACAATAATACATACATTGATACTGAATGTTAACATATATATCAAACATCTACAATGGTCTGCAAATAGAATTTTTATAGTTATGGTGGCCAGCCTCTATAATTTTGTGTCCTAATACTGAATTATCACACATGGAATTAAAGTGTTTTGGTGCAGTTCACTTGCCTTTGTTGCATAGTTTTGGTTTGCCTTTCGCTTGCAAATCAAAGCCGCTCTGTGCCGTTGTATCTTCTCTTTCCTGTCAGGGTGACAGTAGGTTGCAAAGGTTTTGATACAGGACACCAGTGCCACCATGTGCCTCATTGTAAAACCTCTGCTGTTCCATTGTAAAGATGCATTCTTTGTGTCGGGCAGGCACTGGTCAGCCACAGAAGGTACAATTATATATCCATTAGAATTCAGAGACGATAATCTGTCACACAGAATGGCATTTCCAAGCTGAACATTATAAAGTCAATACTTTTCTGTTTGACAAAATCATGTATCATGTTAGAGCTTATGTGTCTTGAAAGTAAAGATTGTGAGTTGCCATAGAAATCTGTGAGTTCAAAGGGAATCCTTCCGCTGATAATTTTTTTAATGTTTTAATTAAAGTTACATTTAAAATAAAAAAATTCAATTTCTTACATTTTAATTATTCCAATCAAATTGCTTTTGAATTAAACTGATGACTGGAGTTATTTCATCACTGTTCCGTAGTATTACAAATCCTTTATTATTATAGCAGGAACTAAATTATGAAAAGACATCAGGATGCAGATAAAGTGGACTGAAAATATTTGGACACTGATGTCATACATATGTGTAGGAACTTATGAACGCTACTGCAGAAGATTAAAAGAAGATTTAAAGAAACCACATTTTAATCAAAACATTCACACAAAAAGTTTATTTAGATTGTAAATGCTTATATTATATATTAAATACTTACTAATACTAATATTAGATACTGATACCAGTACTGTAAAAGACAAAAGTTTTTTTGGTTGTCAAAAATTCTTTGTTTTCCTTATTTTGTAAGTTGCTTTGGACAAAAGCGTCTACTAAATGCCTAAATGTAAATTTAGAATGTAACATTAGACCTGTTTCACATCTCACACATATGGTAACAGGCTTGCATTGTGCTTGAATGTGATTTCTAAGTTACTGCGTTGAGTATTTGTTTTAATAACTGCCATAAAGTGGTATTAGGAGTGGAATATTTGAGAAATATTACAAACTTGATCAACATTGAAATCTAATTTACATTCATGTCATAATGGTAATAAATCTATACAGAACAGAAGCCCCAAAGCATAATGTAAACTGCTTAAATCACCTGGATCCCATCACATTTACTGAACAAAAATCACTATTTGTATATAACTTGCATTAAGCATGACATTTTTAATTGACATAATTTGTATGTTGCTTTAAAAACTTTTGGTTGAATACATGCCTAGTTAATGTGATGAACAACACCTGATGCTAATAGTCTTTACTTTCATAGGATAAAAGTAAAACTGGCTCTGCAAAGTCATTTGTTTGTGGACGCCACCTTCTTTGATACTGTTTGCAATAAAACTAATACATTCTTAAGATCATTTAAGTGTCCTTATACTTTCTGGGCCTGCTGTAAATCAAACGTATTTATTTCAACAAAAACAAAAAGTGGTTGTGTATGGAGAACTGCCAGGCAATCCAAATAGCAAGTCATGCATTGTCGTGAATTAGAAAGTGCTGGTCCATACTTGGCAGCAAAAAAGCTCAAGCTAGATGTTCCATATACATGAAATGATTTGTGAAGTACAGAGTGCAACTGGCCCAAGAGCTGAAGTGCTGATGCGTTCAAATGAGCTGGCAGCTTCTCTAATCGCATTCATTTTTTTTTATCAGTGTGTGTGTGTGTTTGTGCTAGTTTGCTATGGGAACACGAAGACACGGGATAGTGGTTTCAACCTCTTTTAATAACACAAAAGCAGAAAAGCAAAGGCAAGGACGCAAGAACATTTAGAAGATTTATGTAGTGCTGATGGGCTTGCAGTTGCCAGTGGAGGTCCTGTACTCTCAGGCCATCCATCCACCCAGAATGCAAAAGCATCTGGTTTCCAGAAGCTAATTGAAAGAACAGCTTTTAAAAACAGAGATTTAATAAACTAACATCACAGCTTTTTCCCGAGCACCTCAGGGGAGAGGGAGCCAAATTCATTAGAGGCCCACTCAGCATAGGCAACCCAGATGACAAACTGTTTCACACATTTTCTTGTGGCACTACATATAGCTTGCTCCACCCCTTTATTGCACACACTTCCCACACTACTTTTTTGTACTATATGGTTGCTCATTTTATGGCATAATGGTGCTTCTTGGTTGACATGCTATTAACTTTTTAACTCTAGTTCCATTATTTTCTGACTCACACTACAGTTTAATTATAGTCAGACTAGGCTGTCTGGGCAATAAGGAGGGTTGTTACTTCTTCCGGGTGGGAGTGGGGGACTTCATGCCACGAGGTGGGGCGGGAGATTTGGTGCTTTGGGATGGGGCTGGTGACTTTGTGGCAGGGGGGGTGGGGCTAGAAGCCTTCGGAGTGGGAATTACAATGGGGACCGTGGGAGGCATGATCCTTTTCGGAGCTGGTGAGGGTTTGATGTCCGGGATCTTGTCGCCGTGCTTGTACACGCTGACGATGATGTCCACCGACTCGCCGCCAAACTTGTTTTGCACCGTCATGGTGTACTTGCCGGAGTCCTCGAGGGTCACTCCCTTGATGGTGAGGCTGGCGAACTTGCTGGAGTCCATGGCGATGACATAGTGATCACTGGGCTCAACTTCCTGATCGCTCTTAGACCAGCTTACTAGAGGTTTGGGGTCGCCACACACTGTGCAGGTCAAACTAAGAGTCTATATGAAACAAGAACAAAAGAGTTGATAAATGTAATTTTATCAATTTAATCCGAAAGCATTTCCAGAGGTAAACATGTTTAAATGAGAAACATATAATTGCCATGCTAAGGGAATACATATGTAGTCATAAGAATTGTCTCGGGTTACTTAACTGTAACCCTGTTTCCTGAAAAAGTGGGAATGAGATGCTGCATAACAAATGCTTATGGGAACATTTTTGTTCGACCGGTTGTGAAGCATGTGTGTCAAACACGCCAAGAAATTGGCTTAAATAACCTCAGGTGACGTCATAGATTACATGCACCTGAGGGTTATAAATAGACGTGATGCGGACACATCCTCAGGTTACACCTTTGTCTGAAACGACGTCCAGTCAAGTAACCCAAGACATTCCCTATCAAAAAGCTACTCTCGATGCTGCATATCAAATGCTTATGGGAATGAAAATACCAACGCCGCCGCACTGGAAGTGTCTGGACCCCTCAAGGTTGTGTAGTGTGTGTGCACAAGCATTGAAGAGGTCTCAGACATGACTCTAGGATGCTGACTCAAGGACATGCGAGCCGGGAGTAACATTACATTTACATTTAGGCATTTAGCAGATGCTTTTATCCAAAGCGACTTACAAATGAAAGAACAATAGAAACAGTAAATCAACGATCAGAAGGCAACAGTCTGGAGCATCGTGCCAGTCTCCCTAGCCTAGCACAGAGTAATTTACAAGTGCAGTTGTCCCCCCCTTTTTTGTTTTTTTTTTTAATATGGAAAGAAGGAAAGAAAGAGAGAAAGAGAGAAAGAAGTGTTAGTGGTAGGATATGTGCTATTAACTGGTCAGGTGTTGTCGGAAAGGATGTGTTTTTAGTCTTTTTTTGAAGATGGATAGTGAATCAGCTGTTCTGACTGACACTGGAAGGTCATTCCAAGCTTCTGGAAGGCACATAGGTCCGTACCAATGAGTTTAGGTAACTTGGTGCAGACCCAGTGGTTGTTTTGACGGCTACCATCAGTGCTTTGAACTTGATTCGAGTGGCCAATGGTAGCCAGTGCAGTCTGGTGAAAAGCGGAGTGACGTGCTCTCTTTGGCTCGTTGAAGACTACCCTCGCACTGCATTCTGAATCATTTGCAGCGGTTTTGTAGTACTTGCTGGTAGGCCGGCCGGGAGAGCATTGCAGTAGTCCAGTCTGGAGAGAACCAGAGCTTGAACAAGGAGTTGTAAGGACGGTTCTGAGAGAAAGGGTCTGATTTTTCTGATGTTGTGTAAGGCAAATCTGCAGAATCTGGCTGTTGAAGCTATGTGATCCGTGAAATGTAATTGATCATCAAACATGACTCCAAGGTTCCTGGCTGTTCTGAAAGGAGTTATTGTAGATGATCCACGCTGAATGGAAAAGTTGTGCCGAAGTGTTGGGTTAGCTGGTATTACCAGTAGTTCTGTTTTGGCAGGGTTGAGCTAAGGGTGATGATCCTTCATCCAGTTTGAAATGTTGACTAGACAGGCTGTGATGCAAGCAGCCACTGTAATATCGTCTGGTTGAAATGAGAAGTAGAGTTGCGTGTCGTCAGCGTAGCAGTGGTAAGAGAATTCATGTTTCTTGATGACAGACCCTAGTGATGACATGCAGATAGGGAAAAGAAGTGGTCCACGAACAGTGGTGAGATGATGGGACTCCGAAACCKCACCCCTCCAGGACACCCTGAAGGATCTACCTGAGAGGTATGAGGTAAACCACTGAAGTGCAGCTCCTGAGATACCCATTTTCCTGAGGCTTGACAGGAGGATCTCATGATTGACGGTGTCAAAGGCAGCAGACAAATCCAGCAACATGAGGACTGAGGATTTGGAGGCAGTTCTAGCCAATCGGAGGGCTTCAGTAACAGAGAGCAGGGCCGTCTCAGTTGAGTGGCCAGTTTTGAATCCAGATTGGTTAATGTCCAGTAGGTTGTTCTGTGTGAGGAATGTAGAGAGTTGCTTGAACACAATTTGCTCAAGTGTTTTGGAGATGAATGGGAAAAGGGATACCGGTCTGTAGTTGTCAAGAAGTGCAGAATTAAGAGATGGTTTTACAAGCAGTGGGGTTACCCGAGTCTGCCTAATTGCTGTGGGAAAAGTTCCAGTGTAAAGGGAGGTGATAATGATGTGAGTGAGCATCGGTGTCACGGAAGAGGAAATGGTCTGGAGAAGGTGAGTGGGGATAGGGTCAAGCGAACAGGTAGTAAGGTGGCAAGAGAGGATGAGTTTGGAGACCTCCATCTCAGAGAGTGGAGAGAAGGAAGATAGAGAATAAGTTGTGTGTGGGGTGTGGTCATCAGGTTGAGGAGTGGAGAATTGGCTGCTAATGGTTGATGTTTTTTGTATGAAGAATTTAGCAAAGTCATCGGCTGTGAGAGCAGATGACGGAGGTGGTGGAGGAGGACAGAGTAGTGAGGAGAAAGTTTTAAAAAAATAGAGCGCGAGAGTTGGTGCAGTTGGTAATTTTGTTATGGTAGTAGGTTGTTTTCGCAGTGGAGACGTTTCCTGAGAAGGAAGCAAGGAGTGACCGTTAACCTGTTAAGATCAGAAGGGTTACTTGACTTGACCTGTTATTTGACTTTATTAGACGGGGAGGAGACAGAGAGCGAAGGTTTTGCTGAAAGGTGGCATGTGGGGCATTACAAGTAGTGACAGCAGTGAGGTTGAGAGTGATAAGGAAGTGGTCTGAGGTGTGCAGAGGAGTAACTAAAGTATTGTCAGTAGAACAGTAGAATGTGAAGATGAGATCCAGCTGGTTACCTGATTTGTGTGTAGCTGTAGTAGACACAAATCCAACATGAACATACAAACTATAGAAGCTGACAAATGTGTGTGGAGAGGACCATCCTGCCGCATCACACACTTGCTGCAAGGGGACACCTCTCCTTGAGCTTGACCATGCGCCTCGTAGGCTAGGGCAATAGCATCCCTCACCCAATGTGACAGTCTGCTTAGTGGCAGCATATGAAAAGCTGCTCTGACTTACGCCACTGGCTAATGCGGTGGACGTAAATCTGAAGAGCATGTACTGGACACAGTAAGTGAAGTCTTTCCTGCTCTGGTGTTGTAAACGGTGGAGGGCAGAAAGCTTCAGAAACGAGCGGATGTTTGGTCGAGAATGGAACTTTCGGAATCAGGATGAGGGTGCAAAATAGCTTTGACCAGCCCAGGGGCAAAGTCTAGGCAAAATGGCGAGACTGACAGAGCCTGCAAATTGCCAATTCTCTTCAGAAAAGTAATAGCCATTAGAAAAACCATCTTTAGGGTCAGAAACCTGATAGGCGCTGACTCACAGTTCAAAGGGGGTGTCAACCAAACCTTCGAGCACCTTGGCTAAGTCCCACAAAGGAACTGTCGCTCAAGTGGGTGGCCTCAACCACTTGGCTCCACGAATGAAGCTGGTAACTAGAGGGTGTTTTCCCACAGAAACCCCATCAATCAGAACATGGCAAGCCGAAATGGTGGCAAAGTTCTGAGAGTACTAGGGTATGTGCCTGAGGACAATTTCTCTTGCAGAAACTCCAGCACTGAAACAACCTGGCAGTGAACTGGGTCTGCATGGTGTGTCAAGCACCAACTTTCAAAAACACGCCGTCTGAGGGCATACGTTTTTAGAGGGGCCCTAGCACTTACAATAGTCTCTACTACGTCAGCTGGAAGCCCAGCATCTCTTAGTTGGTCCCCGTCAAGGGCCAGACATGAAGGTTCCAGAGCTCGGGCCGGGGATGAAACACTGTTCCCTGTGCCTTAGAGAGAAGATTCCTCCTGACTCGCCCATGGCGAGCCGTTGGGGAGGAATATTAGATCTGAGAACCACACTCTGGTTGGCCAACGGGGCGCTATCAGTAAGAGGCGAGACCCTTGTTGACGGACCTTGGCCAGACCTCCTGGAAGCAGAGCGATCAGAGGAAATGCGTAAAGACACAGTCTGGGCCACCTATGGGCCATTGCGTCCAGACCCAGGGGAGCTGGAGGAGTCAGAGAAAATTAGAGGGGAAATTGTGCTGTCTCCTGTGAAGCAAGGAGTGTGCTGTCTCTC
This sequence comes from Ambastaia sidthimunki, assembly GCA_036877625.1. NCBI lineage: Eukaryota > Metazoa > Chordata > Actinopteri > Cypriniformes > Botiidae > Ambastaia > Ambastaia sidthimunki. The sequence continues at coordinate 4,778 of JAZGTK010012879.1, read as the reverse complement.
CAGCATTTATGCACACTGAATCACGTGTCAAATCATCTAATAGGGGGGCATTACATCACAGGCAGGGTGACGTCACGACCAGGAAGCTATAAAAGCACATGCTTTTGTGCACGCCGGTAGCTTCAGTCATTCAGCGAAGCGCTCTATGTTAAATTGTTTGTCTGTTTACTGTTGTCTGTCTCTTGGTCTAGGGAAAGCATTTAAATAGCATGCCTAAGGCGAAAGGGAAGACTAGGGGTATAAGTGAGCAGCAACATTTTAAAACGTGTGTTCCTCCCTGTCCGTGCTATATTACGGGTGGGTATAAACACACTTTATGCGTTGTCTGTTTGGGAGCAAAGCATGCTCAGTCAGCTCTTGAGGGGGCTGACTGCGTACATTGTGAGTGCCTCTCAATGCGCAAGCTTGGCTCCCAGAAGGCTCTCTTCGATTCACATGGTAATTTGTTTCACATGCTCAAGTTAGAGATTATTGCAAAACTCTTAAATGTTTTTTAAATAAATGTGTACGTTATGTATTTCGTTTTGGTTTTTGATACATGTAAAGTATTATGTACAATACCATGTAAGCAAGTAGGTTACGCATAGGTGGGTGAGCTGGACAAAACATCCAGCTTCTGTAATACTCTCGTCTCTCTTCCTATGTATAATGGACACAATTGCTTTTCTTGTATCTGGTACGTTATGTAGAATGATATAGGTTATATATTTCATATATCTTCACATATGTAGCACTGTGGTCCTGCAAGGCACAACACTTTCACGTAGAGGATTTACAATAAAACAGAAATCTGAGCATTCTCACATTCTTTCTTTAGCCTGCCTCACAGCACTCACATCTTGATGGGGGAAAATTTGCC
>JAZGTK010012878.1:0-14656 GCA_036877625.1 Ambastaia sidthimunki | reverse complement strand
ATTTAAACAGGCATTTGGGCAGGAACAAAATGCAGAAAACAAAACTGCAGAACCAGTTTCACCTCAGCATAATATTTGGGAAAACTACCAGAACTTCTATTTATAGCTGATTTAGTACCAGTTTATCTGCAATGTTGTCCATAATGTTGGAGTTATAGAGTCGTCGTCTCTGGTCCTGCCACCAGCTCTTGATACAGATACACGGTTTCCTCTCGAAATACGGCAAGTGGAAATAATTCCTAAAAGAGCAAGAATATAGAATGTATTGCCCAATCACACACAGATGAAGACATAAAGTGTTGAATCAGTAGGTGTCCGGTCAGTAAACCTGTCTGTGATGACCGGCTTCATGGGAGGGGTGGTTGAAATGGACATCATCTCTCCATCAGTATCCAGCTCTTCATCACTGGAGCCATGGATGAGTTCTGACTCCTCATCATCACCATCTCCCTTTTTCTTCTTTGTTCTTGGCTTGGTTGGAGTATCAAGCTCACTGCCATAGTTTCCTTGTTTTGAGAGGATAGTTTGATACACTGAGTGGATATCTGACACATTGCCAATAATAAAGAGGTTCTCTTCCTAAGTAATAGATTGTTGGAACGGATCTATTTCACCTTTTTCAGTTTAGATACTAGAGAAGAGAGGTCATGTTACCAAAAGAAATATTACATTTTCATTAAAGACTACAAAAACAAAACGTTTTTTGAAGAAAAACTTGTTTTGAACAAATTTGTTCATGACAGAGCCACGATCAGGCATTCAGAAAATAAAAATGCTCCATTTTAAATTCATGCTGAATAAATTTAATTTCCAATGACAACTGCATCCTGTTTACTACTGAAGTTCTGTCAAAGTTCTGGACGTCTCTCTATTTAACACTGAACCAGATTTGCATGTAAAAGAGAAAACTACAAAGCTGGAGCTGTGTGTTACCTATTGTAACCTCAAAGTTGATTGGTTTGTCTCCAATCTTTCTGTCAATCATAGTGGCCTCCAGGAAACTTCCAAAGAGAAAGAATTCCTCAATCTTTCCTGTGGCATTCTAGACATAAACAAACAAACAAATGCTGATGTCATTGTGCTCAAAGAATTCACAACAGTTAATTAATTTTTAACAGTTGATTAATTTTTAAATAGTAATCCTTTAACACAAAGGATTACTGTAAGAATTACTGCTAAATGAATAATTCAGGGAGATAAATACAGAGAATGAATTATTCACTATAATTGTTCTGTCAAAAGATCACGCACATCTGAGATGTTGGGTATCCCCTCCACCTGCACCTCCGTAGAGCTCACTATCTCAGGAGAAGAAGTGTCCAGTATCTCCATGGCCAGACTGATAAGCAGTCGGGCCCGGAATGACACCCCCTCCCCGAGTCCTTCATTCAGGTCCTGGTACTCATCCATGAGGGTGTAGCTGCGTGTAGAGCCGTACATGTTGACCCAGGCTGGTCCCAATGTTGGGAGGAAGCCTATCAACAAGAGAAGGAAAATTCCTGATTTATTCATTCTCACACCTCATGATCCATGAAGCTCCATGACTGATGAGGAATTCTAAAAAACTATTTTCATTTAAAATCGAAAAGTCATTTTACTATATATTAGAAATGGGCAAACACTCCTAAAAGGTTCTTTGTCTGGTTGTATGGTTCCAGAAAGAACCTTCACAGAAACTGATTGTTGCTATAGGAATTTTCAGTCTTGTATTACTTTCCAGGACATTTTCGGGCCTGAAAATCATAATTCCCTCATATTTCTTGTTTTTCCATGTAAAGCTTGTATTTTTATATTGGGTAGTAATGGCTGTGTGTGTGACTGTTCCAGGCTTTTCAGGAGAGCCCTGTTACCTTTGTCTCCATCATTAGCAATCTTCTGTAGGTCGATGAAATGTGTTCCTATGGCAACATCATTTACTTTATCTGAATCTCGAATCTGCAGTTTCATTCTCCGGCACAGAGGTGGAAACTGTTCGGTGAAAACAATCTGCTCGTTCCAGATCGGCTCATAACTGCTCTTCTGAATGGAGGTTTTTCCCTGCATCGTGGACAGAAGAAATCTCAGGCCTTGCAGTAAAAATGAACACTGTGAATCACAGGTAAATTTTGGCAGAAGGAATTCTCCTTACCTTCTGTCCTGCAAACTGAACCTGGACATATGGATCCACCAAGTCCTTGTTTTCTCCAATGAAAGCTTTCTTGACATTAGCCATGATGCTGGTGTTCATTTTAGGTAACCCCTCTGCTCTGTAGATCTTCACATAGAATCTCACCCACTGGCGCTCAGCTGGAACGTCTTCCGGCAACAGAAGATTTCTGAAACATAAAATTGACAAAAATATGACGTACGTATGTTTTTCTGTGTATAATAATGCATTTACATAATCAGTATGTGATTTACCTGTGTGAATATGGCATTTATAAAATTGTATTGTTGCAGTAAAGATGCAGATATTATATATTAAACTATATTTATATACATCAGAAAATAGGGGAGGAGCTTGTCACAATGCTGCTGTGGGTGGTTACTAGGGTGTTGCCATGTGGCTACTATGCTGCTCAGATAATTTTTTTTGGTTTGTTGTTATGCGGTTGCTTGGGTTTATACAAAATTATATTCTAACAATATAAAGTGTTTGTTTTACCCATCAATGTCGTCCTCGTCTGTTTCATTTGCTTTGTGTGGAGTTTTAATTGTGTCACCCTTCGCAACAACCGCAACGTCGCACTTGACGTAGCCTTTGCATCCTGCTGTGATGTCATCAGGATCACATAAAGTGGCCCACTTGTGAAAGAACTGATGTTCTGCAGAGGTGCAAAACACAAAGAGTCTAACATCTCCAACCTTCTGATATATTGAGATGTAAGATACAGTAAGATAATGTCTTCACCAGGCTGTGAATATACTGTGCCCACGTCAAGCTTGAAGCTTCCAACAAGGGTGCCACTTCGCAAAAGATTTTTAGAATGAATAACCTGCAAGGGAGTAAAATTGAGAGTTTAATATTTAATGATGAATAAAAACTCTTCTTTGTAATGTCTGTTACTGGACACTTACTGAAACCTTTAGGATCTTGTCAAACATGACATCGGGAGGAACATGGAAGTCAAAAACAAAGTACTGCAAGACAGGAAAATGCTGGCCATGAGTGTTCTATTAAAACATTTCAGATGCTGAGACAGCCAACGGTTCACACTGGTTGTGAGTTCAGTAGACCAGCATAAAAGACAGCGTCAGAAAGCCAAGTAAGTTACGAAACACACCTCATTGTAGTAAGGGCAGTTGGTGGACTCTTTCATTGACGTGTACTTCTTATCATCTCCGATTTCTACACACACCACTGGATCCATGTTCAAACCCACCAGCTGTCTGGCCTCTATGACTGTAACACTAACCTGGAGGATGAGGCATTAATACAAATGGACAGAATGTTGGTGGATTGTTTGTATATAAATATGTAACATTTGAGAGTTATTTTTTTATCACATGACCATTTGATGTATTACATACTTGGAAGTCCATTGGTCTTCCAGTGCTGGGTTCAATCTTGATGTCAGGCTTTGATCTGAAGAATTCAGGAAATTTCGGGTACATTTGAAACAGGGATTTCAAAAGTAAATACAATGAAATATTGTGAACATCTCAGGCTAAATTAACAGGTTTTTAAAAAGAATTTAATGCTGAGGTTTTCACAAATATTCACTTGTCGAGTCTCAGTTATTTATTATACAAAATAATAGTAACAGGGTTGACATTTTTAGATTGCTGCCAACAAAACATAAGTAAACAGAAAAGTAAAAGAATTAAAAGTTCTATGAAAAGTACTTTACTTTTTGACATTTGAAAATAACAGGGTTGATGCATACCCTAAAGACATAATATATAATACCCTAAGGACACTTTATAATGAAGACAAAGTACTCGCTTTTACATCCAAAACATGCTTCCTCATGATGAAAATAAATACATTATATTAATACTTACATTCATACGTTACTGTGTTTTTGGCTTAAAAATTTTTATTATGGCCATTTTTACAGTAGCAAAATCAGTAGGTATTGATTACTAAATTATTCTTTACATTTACTGTATGAGTATTGGGCCGCAGAATATCACAGATGAACTCATGTGACTGAATGTATTGAATAACACTCACCTCTTATTGGACACATTGGTTGTGACGGCAGTGACTGAAGCTAGAGAGACAGTGTCGGGGTCCGGCATTCTCATGTCCTCTGTCTCCAGAATGGCTGCTTCATCTAAAGATTAAACAAGCACAGGAAATATTTCCAATGATTTCCAATGCAGTTTTTTTTATACGCATTGTATTTACAACAAATCAATGCACTAATGTAATCTTTAATATCTACTATTAAATGTATTGCGTTACCTAATACTATGAATAAATAATACAGAAACTATTATTCTGGAAAAATCCACATTTATAATAAGATTTTCAGTTAAGAAAGTCTGACCTTGAGCTTTCCCATCATCCTTTGAAGAGCGATGCTTGTTGCGTTTCATTGTTGCGAATGGTCTGGTTTATTCTCTGAGTTAAAACATGGCAGTAGAAATAAAGCCAGTTTGTGTAAATATTGATAGTACGCCTGATATCCAAAGACACCTGAAATTCTTCAATAAAGTTGATGAGCCTGTAACCTTTCAAAAGCTTTAAAAAACACACAATGGATTATTTGAATCATTACTGTAATTAGTTAATTAAAAACTAAAACTAATAAAAACTACATTTTCCAGAACACCTGTTTTAATTGATGCACTAAACACTCAAATGATTCAGGAATGCCTTGTCATTAAGTTACATCACAAACTAGTTTTACAATATTTCATTTGTTATTAAAAAAAAGTCACTGAAAGTCTTCCAAGTAGAGTTTGATCCAAGAAGTTTGGACTTACCGAACAATGAACCTGCTTCTCTATTTATTACACACATCTAGTAGTTTGCAGAAAAGAACAAACTGATCCCAACACCTGAAGATGTCCTGAAAACAATTTGTCTATAAAATTATTAGTAACATTTGGATAACAGAAACAGAGAGGCCACAAAAGTCACTCCAAAAGAGTTCGGTTTGGTCTAAGCCTGAAGTTGGTCTGGAGTGATGCGATACGCTAATGAATAGTGTATGAGTGTTAAACCCGAGACAGTGGTAACTAGAACTAGATCCTGAAGTGAAATTGCATTGGATTTTGACTAGCTAGCACTCTAGATTGATAGCTAACAGCAAGTAAACAGTAACCACCTTGATGAACCAACAGTTATACTAACAGTTTGAAGAGGAGTAATATATAACTCTCACCAGTGTAAAGAAATAGGCTTCTTGCTGTTATCTTTGTAAAATTGGTCATATATTTTACACCACCTCTGCTTTTATGTTTTGTAGTAAAGGGATTTTATGGAGTTTTGAAAATAGTGTTACAGGCATCTAATCCAAGTTCATCTAATCCAAGTCATTACCAAAAACTTTAACAATCTCATTTTCTAGGACTTACACAGTAAATTTATCTTGTTAAGTTGATAAATGTATTTAATTTTTAATTATTTATAAATGACTAATTATACTATTTATAAGGGTAAATATACAAAACCTAATTCATATAAGGTGCTGCTGGCAATCTAATATAACAAAACACTATAATAACATTTTAGAAGAATAATATAACTGTATTCTGATATTTTAATCGGCCTTAACATTCAAATATAAACTGATGTAGTCAGTGAAAAATCATTAAATGACATTAAATTCAAATACTTTTATCATTGCTTTCATAAACAACTGCATGAATGATTCCAGTCTGGATGTGACGTCAGGGCTTCTGCAGTACCAGTGTAAGCAACTAACACTGCTTTGCATTGTCTGAAGAAAAGGTGAGTCATGATGGTAATAAGTCAGTTGTGTTGTTATGTGTTTGCTGGGGTGTTCTGCTGGAGGCTGAGTGGCTGACTTTACTGGTTCTTGTCAAAGGAGCCACAACCCTCAAGCAGGCCCGGTTCCAGAACTAAATCACTGAGGATGCTTCTGAAAATAGTGAGTGTGCTCACTAACATGGATCATGGAATGAATTGGAAGACGGGCCATATTTGTAACCCACCAAACCAATAAGACAGTTTTATGGCATTACAGTATACATACAGATAACTTAACATACTAAATGTGTATTTTATCTTAACATACTTTAATGTGTATCTTTAAAATACACAATAAAATGTAAAAGTAAGTTATTTCATAGGCTTCTGTTATTTCACATGTATTTTGTGAGGATATAGGTGGGTGGACCTGATCTCGATGCATTCTGGCAGTAAAATTAAGTTACTAGCTCTATGAAGAATGTTGTGATCTAATAAACAACCTTGTGTTCTTGTAGCAATTTATTAATTGGATAAATTCTTATTAAAGCTACAAAAGTTATTCAGTYAGGAGCAGCGAGTGAATATTTTTTCTTCTGTTTGATTTAGACTGACAGCACAGACTGTAGGAATATTAGGCTGCTGTCACTTTAAAACCTGATGCATGTTTCCAAACAGTGTTGACAAACATCAGTTGTCTTTCCTAGCTGTTTACATTCACAAATGAATATGTTTAATACCCGTCTAAACGGATATTTTGCACAGTAAATCTGTGTGTATTTGTACATGAATTGTTTTATGCCACGGAATAAAGTTTGAAAACCACCGTCTGTCAGACTGCAATCGTCCTCAAAATGTCGCAATTTACTACAATGCAGCCAAGCATGTATGCGCGTCTGTGTTTAAAGTGCAGGGGTAGTATTTATTTTGTATGTCATATTTATACTAGACTTAAAAAGTAAACTCTCACTGTATGTTAAATAAAAGCAAATGTTCACTATATGTTCTTGGCTGGGTCTTTATTTATGCAAATCGCATGCACATACTGGGAAGGGTTAGCCAGCAGTATAAAATGCTCTGCAAAATGGTATTATCTCAGTATCTTTCTCCTTCACCCTTGGATTACTCTTAACAGATTATTGGATTTCTGGGTGCACCATGATCTACACTCGCCAACGAAGTGATTCCTCGCTGCATTCCAGCATGGCCACATTCTGCTCACTTTGCATGTCCCATAGACCTGCTAGATTCCCACAAACACTGTATTCCCTGCCTGGGCCTCATCCACACTAAGGCGGGTCTCTCTGGGTCCAATTGCCACGTTGTGAAGATTTTTCAGTACAGGTATTGCAGACTCTGAGAAACATTGCTTGAGGCCAGTTGTGGCGAAATGTCGGTCTGCTCCCCCTGCGGAGTAATGACGACAACTCTGCACTATGCTGATGTCCTCTGTGGTCTCCTCACTCCCCGGTTCTGTTCACTCTCCTGTTTCACTGAAATTTCCATTGATGTCATGGACTCCATGAGGACTCCATGTTGCTGATCGCGTTGATTCGGACCCAGCCTAACTGCATGATGGGCTTGTTAGGATCCTCTCTAAAGCTGTCCAGGACCATGACCTTGACTGGTGCCCATTGGATGAGCCAGCCAAGAAATCAGACTTCTGGTATCTCCATTCGAAATTGTTCCCCCCAAGCGAGAGAAAGGGCGACTTCTACAGGTGCATGTTGTAGTGCCAAAGAAAGGTGGTTATCTCCGTCATATTCTGGATCCACCAACCGAATGTTTCATAATCATCCTTTCAAAATGACAATGCTGAAACAAATACTGGCTCACGTCCATTCCAGATACTGGTTTGCTTTTGCTTTTGCTGACGGATAATTTTTTTACATTCAGATAGCCCCTCATCACAGGCGCTTTCTGATGTTTGCTTTTAAGACCATGGCTTTTCAATTTATGGTCCTCCCCTTTGGGCTGGCTTTGGCCCTTCACACATTTATGAAGTGCATAATTGCCATCCCCTCTTAGAGAAAGTGGTATTCTTGTGCTGAATTATCTGAACAATTGGTTGATCCTGGCTAATTCGCAGGATGTGCTCATCAGCCACTCGCCTAGTCATTTGCCATCTTCACACCCTTGAGCTAAGAGTAACAAAGCAAAGAGCAGGTTGCTTCCAAGCCAGTCTATAATGTATCTAGGTTTATAATGTATCTGCATTTAGACTCAGTAGCAATGCCAGTCTGCCTGTCTTTGGAGCACATGCAGAGCATTCTGTCTGCCCTGCGCCTGTTCAGGTGTGGCCACCTGGCCACCATAAGGGAGTTTAAAAAAGGGCTCATGGGTCTGATGGTGGTGCATCATCTGTATGCTACTCCAGCCTTATACTCATGCAGTCCCTGCAGCTGTGAATGCATGCGTTCCATGAAGAGCGTTGATCTGTGGCAGTGCATGTGTCACGCTAATGTGACCCTGATCTGTACAGCAGGGTGTGCCATTGGAGCTGGTAACCAGATGAAAAATGGTTACAATGGATGCATTGACCACGGGCTAGGGGACATCTGTAAAAGAAACCCTGTTTCAGGATCCTGGTCAGAGGAAGAGATGGCTGTCTGGAACTGAGAGCAGTTTTGTGGCCCTGAGAACTTTTCTCCCTCAATTGGAGAATCATCATGAACACACATCTGTGGTATCATACATAAACCACCAGGGTGGTGTGAGATCTAGAGCTATGTTCAGAATGGCAGCAAGCCTGCTGCAGTGGTCAGATCATCACCTCTTATCAGTCAGAGCAGCCCACATCCCCGGCTACTTGAACTGTGGGGCAGACGTGCTCTTAAGAGACAGCTGACCTGACAGGGCTGCTGATGGCCCCCCTGTGGCTAAGAGGAGGGACCTGCTCTATCAGGCTGACAGCTCAATATGGCATCCCAGCCCGGAGCTGTGAAATCTCCATATTTGCCAAGTTCCGAGGGGGCAATGAGTCAGAGTGCTCTGTCATGCTGTGTGCTCACAATCTCTCGGGATTTGGCATTAAGTTTAAATTTATTTATAAAGTGCTTTTCACAATTGCACATTGTTGCAAAGCAGCTGTACAAATGACAGTAAAAACATCCAGAGACATTTACAGTGCTAGGGGGTTTGTGAACCCCGTTTGAACTGATTCTATGCCTTTCAGGGAGCTTTTGCTGAAAGCCGCTCTGCTTCTTGCTCTGGCATCTGCCAAATTTATGAAAGAATTACAAGCGCTTTTGGTGAATGCTGATTTTGTGCAGTTTAGGCCAGATGACTGTAGTGTTACACTAAGGCCTAAAGCAGGATGTGTGTCTAAATCGCTTTAGGGCACAAGTTATTAATATTCTGTATTATTCTTTGGAGCCATTGGCATTGGGTGATGCTGGCTTTCGGCGGGCGTTATGTCCTGTTAGAGCTATGTGCATTTACATTGATCCCTGTGCTCCATTTCAGCAGTCGGACCAGCTGTTTGTCTTCTACAGTGGAAGCTCAAGCCCATCTCTAAGAAAAGGCTATCATGACAAGGGAGAGACTGTCCTTTTAACATAAAGGCTTATTGTACAAGCATCTTTATGGGTCTAAAGGGGCTTTTATTCAGGACATTTGTCAAGCGGTTGGCTGGTCTTCGCAGAACACTTTCGCCAGAGTCTATCGTTTGGATGTGTCACGTGCTTTTGGTGAGTAAAAATCTCCCTTCTACCACTGTGGCTTGGATGTGTTAGGCTTTATAGTCTCATTCAATTCAGTTTTATTTATTTATATCGCTTTTTACAATGTTACATTGCTTCAAAGCAGCTTTACACATAATACTAAGATATACAGTATTTAGAAATCAAAACAAATTAGAAAAAATTAGACATACTACACAATATATGGTATTATTGCAAATTTTAGGTGCACTTCTTATTGCACAAGAATGTGAAGGATTTACAATAACACCATAAAATACACACAATACACAAAAAAATACATACACATAATATACGTAATATAAGAAATATAAGAAATAAAACAGTAGAGGCTATAGGACTATAATTATATTGCTATATTTTAGGATCAATAATAACAATTTACAAAATCCTAAGCTAAGTTAAATGTCAGCAGTCTTCCAGTAAGCAAGCCAACAGGGTGTCAGTGGCAAGGAACCAAAACTCCAATGGTGTATAGACGGAGAAAAAACTTTGGGAAAAACCAGGCTCAACCGGGAGGGCCAGTTCTCCTCTGGCACGTTAAAGTTGCAATTGTAACTTTCCTGGATATAAACGGAGTGCTGGTAATAGTGATTTATAATTGTATTGATTTAAAAATATTGGGTCTGATTTTGTGGCAATATATAAATGGAATGTTACAGGCAGAGGTAGCAGCAGAATCAGATGTTACTAATTGCAGCTATAACATCTCACTGCTGTGACAGAGTGGAGAACAAATATAGAATTAAGCTAGTTTAGGGGTTGGGAAGGATGTTAATAAGAAGATTTATTAAAGTCCATCATAGTCCCACTGATCGGTCTCTGGTCGTCCCATCCCATCTCTGCCACCATCCGGCCCCGACACAGCTGACTACAGGATCTTGTGGAAATGAAAGACAGACAGACTTAGTGAAAGCACATCTGTTCTAATGGGAAGTGTCCCGGTTCCGGTTTACTAATTAATGCAGCCTAACAATCTCTTAAGGGATTTGAGTTATGAATCCATAGGACTATGTGTAGTCTAGATTAAAGAGGTGAGGTGAGTAAACTGACATAATGTATCTGCCTCCCGGACAACACTGAGTGTGGGGGTGGACGGCTGTCACTGTTTTCATTGGCTTATTGTTTTATTCGCTGTAGTCTTATTTTAGCACAGTTTGTTACCGCAATCTTGCTGTTGATGCTGTGCTCAGACTCTGTACCATTGTGGGGTTATTCTCATGTACCCTGTTTTTATTAAGTTAGAAGCATCTGCTTTCTTTGTTATTTTACATGCTGTTGCTGTGTAGTATTTTTACTTTGTTGGACCAGGCACGGCCATCTTCACGATTACTGTGCTTTTGCGTGTCTCCATTGCTCTGCCTACTCACCCGTTTCAGCACATCGGCTAGGTGTACTCAGGCTGCGTGTTCGGATATGTCCATTTTTATCGACCTGTGAGTCTATCACTGATTGATCCTCATCCTCCTAGGTGAAGTTCTTGTGGCAAGTGGTTGATTGGGAATTTTGCTTATGCTTGCTCATATACTGTATGTTGCACTGGTTATATTTTAGCTCCACTATGGCTGAGCTGATCTAAGCTATCAATTGCCCATAGCGTCTCTGGTTATTATTAAAACATTGGTTCCCTGAGAGACGGGACAAGACATTGCGTAAGTTGCCATGTTCACTTCTCAGATTGGCATCTTCTCTTTATACTGCTGGCTAACCCCATTAACACCCCATCTAACTTTTGAGCAATACTAACAGTCTTGCTTTTCTTAGAAGTATCACTATTAATGTGCACATGTCCTGTTTCAAGAAGTCAATATTCTTAGTATGACCAGTATGGGATCCAAATATATTTTTGCCTCGTATGACACTGTTATTAGCATAACAATGTTTAAAGAAAAGTACAGCAATTACTTTGTTTTAATAAGTAAATTTAGTCCATCTGTTGATGAATTCTGCTCAAAAAAAACTGGCTCCGTCTTCAATAATTGATATTGTCTTGTTCCAGCAGAAACTCGCAGACCTGACGACAGTTCTGGTAACCCAGCAGTGTCCAATGTCGATCTACAATGCAAATGTGTTGACATGACACTTAACCACTTATTCTTAAATATTCAGGTCAATTGAATCTCACAATTTTTAAATAAATTGTTGCATTTATTAACACTGAAATGTGATTTTTTTTTTTAATTATGTGGATATTGAGGTAAGTCTGCCGATCTTTTAAAGAATGTGTGTCTCGATCTCAGAAATCTTACATTTTTTTTACATGTTGGACATAATAAAATGTGAAAATTTGAACTAAAGCAATTAGCTAATTAATATCACGTTATTTGTAAGGTATACGTTTAAAGTTGCCGGTATTCAGTGAAACATCCTAAATTATTAAATGGTGCCAATCAGTGTCACATACGTCATCCACACTGAGTTAGTATCATTCACTTTGTGCTGACACATATCCATGTATCAATAACCAATAAAAGCAAACACTTTATGTACTACGCCTTGTTCTTTTTTATATCAGGAAACAGCTCTTTAATGAACAGCTCTTTAATTGTTTAATATATGTATGTATTCCCAAACGAGCAGCTCTGTTATAAATTGAACAATATGTGAAACACATGTATTTAGTTGCAGTCAGTATAGTGTGTGATTATGTGCAGTGTGTTTAATAAAACTCATCTCACCACTGCTGTCAGCAAGCGTCTCTCACGTTTCTCAGCTGTGTCTCATATGTCTGATAAAAATCACATGTGTCAAAATGTTTAGAAATGAAATATGCCACAAGCAACTGTGCTGACTGCTGTATATTTCATATAAAGTAAATCTGCTAACATTTGGCAAAAAGGTTCATTATGACTGAAAATAAAAGAGTAAACAACAGTCTCTTGAGATCTATATTTGTAATTTCAGCTTTCAAAGAATTGAGGTTTAAGTAAATATAAATAAGCTTGTAAGCTGGTCTACAGACTGACACGATCAATGTCATCCAGAGGCAACCGGATAGCAGGCTGCAATCTGATCCCTTTCTCCATAAAGCCCTTTCTTGGCTTTGGTCTTATTATTCGAATCTCTTTGTGCTCCAGTGCCTCTGTGGCCGTACCATCTGACTCCGGTGTAGAATATCAGACTCATCTATTCCAGTGCTGTCTTCACACCCAGTTGCTCAGCCAGTCTTGTGACTCATTTTAGGACATTTGTTAAGACTCACGCTATTTTATAAAAAAAAAAAGAGGGCAATTCACAAACAGGGAAACAGGGAAAAACAATTAAAAACATTAAACAAATAAAAAAGGCCAAAGGCCTATTTCACAAAGTGACTATCAGTGACTATCCAGGTAAACTAGATTTAGGTTAAGCAACCAAAAAACAGTTCAGTGGTCTCAGAAAGGTGGGCTGTTTAGCTGTGTCCCTGATCGGGGTAATTTACACCACACTGCTAACCTGTTCCAGTTTCATTCAGCATTCAGCAAGAGAGCACAGAGCAAAGCAAAGTGACATTCATCTGATGTAACAAAGTCACTATGCCTCTCACTTTAAAAAGTGCTCTTATATTCAACTTTTAATTCAATTTAAATGAAAATGAACACAAGCTTTTACATTTTACCCTAATACATAAACAGCCTGAACAGCACTTCCTGATGTGACATTGTGAGACAAACAGTTGCAATAAAAGATAGAATTGAACTGTCAGCTGAATAGAGTGTGTAAGTGTCATTTGGCCTGGTGTTGTGTATGTGTAAGTGAGGGTTAACTCATCAGTTCATTGGGAGCTGCTTGATTTGAAACACTGGGGTCATTGCAGACAGGCTAACCTCACTAATACTTTGTACTATGAAATCTTAAGAGAGTGCTCTTGGATAAAACAGTGTGGGCCTGGCCACAAATTATTGATACATGGTCAGATATATAATTCACACAACTATAGCAATAACTTAACTAAAAAAAAATTACTATTTAGGTCAGCTTTCAGAGGTCAGGCAAATGTTATTATTAAGCAACAGGGAAACGGGTAACCACTGAAAGAACCAGAACTGATGTCTGTGGATTGTAAAGTTACAGATATGAAATAACCAGTACTTATTTTTTCTGCTACTGGCTCATTCAAACAGATCACCTGATGCCAAATTCATTGGAAAAGCCCAGAGGCAGCAGTTTTTTTATGGTGTTCGTTTGCATGTTGTTTACTTGAAACAGTATCCTTGGTGTCAACAATCACTTTAGGTTTCTTTCAGCTTCAGTCACCCCTTTATCAAAGCTGGTTTATTGAAAAGCTTTCTGACAGACTGAAGTTAGTTAATGAACAAAGGAGGCATGCTGTGTGTTTTCTACTGACTCCACCCACATAGAGCCACTTTACAAATAAAGCTCTTGAGCAGGTACTGAAATTGTTAATGGAAAGGTTCCTACAGTGGAAAACCCTTTTTGACAATTATTATTTAAACAAGATGTAAAATTAAGTCTTTAGTCATTTACATTTAGTCAGTCATCTAATGTAATTATTTTTCTTTAAAATATAATAAAGGCAATAAAATACTTCTTGTGCCTGTTTGCCTCAGATCTGGGTTCATTGGTTAAATGATGTAAAACATTATGACCTCAATGATGGAGGGTAAGAGAACGTTGGGAACTACTTTGGAAAGAACTCCACATATAAGAGTCAAACAATGAGACCTCTAAAGTCATGACTCACACATACTTCTCAGCTCCATTCCTAGAGGTCTGCAGATGGTGTGAAACAGCAGTGAGGAGTGTTAGCACAAGACACAATCACAAATCACATCACATAGTATTTCATCTATATAAACATTTTAGTCACAGTAACTTTCTTCTATAATGTCATTGCAAAATAATATTTGATTTGCATCTCTTCCCATTCAGTTGAATAAATTTGTCTATCATTTAATCTAGATAATCTTAAAGGTTAATCAATGTCACATTTGTTATGGTCGGATTATTGTGCTGATAATATACAAACTTGAGTAATTGCTGTAAGAGCTTTCAATCAAGAAAGAACAATTTAATAAACCCCAATTATTACTATTTACTTTCACCTGGTGATCATAGTTATTATAATGTATATGCTAAGTAGAACTGTGTG
>JAZGTK010012877.1:0-14657 GCA_036877625.1 Ambastaia sidthimunki | reverse complement strand
GGAAATAAATGAATTTAATCCATTTTGGAATAAGGCTGTAACATAAAAAAATGTTGAAAAAGTGAAGCGCTATGAATACTTTCCGGATGCACTGTAGATCAAAATATTTAAAAGAAAATTGTCATATTTCGCTTTAGGTGAATACCTGTAAAGTGATGTTGGCCTGAGGCCAGTTCTTCAGGTCATTTAGAAGCAGGTAGGAGTCTCTGTCCACAAAGTTGACACTGACCAATTTTTCACAGCGTGGACCACCAAACCCTTCCAGGCACTGACACAGTGTGTGGCCACTTCGCTCAACACAAGGCGCATTGTTCTGACAGTCAGCCAGGTCACAAAGATATTGTGGGGTAGATTGGACTTCACAAAGCTGTCCACTAAACAAAAAAAATTTATCATATTATTACCTGTTGTGTTTATGAACACTGTCAAGTTATGTATTGTGTGGTAAAGTTAAGAACTTTTTAAATTTATGAGGTTTGTTGCCTGTCATGAAAGTTTGTGTAACTAAAGCTATGTGTGTCTTTGTGACAAGAATTGTGATGAAACACAGTCACAAGACGCGGCTGATTCGGATAAGATTCGGTTTATTGACGTGAAGCTGGCATCTCACCATGTTCAGTGTAGTTTTTTCATACAGAGATGTTTACATTCAAACATGCTGGATCGATTGCTAAATAGGCTTTAAACAATAAACGTTTTCTTTCACAAATGTATCACTTTACTTTAGATGGCATTTATTAGCCCCATGGAGACTGCAGCCTTCCCCCAGCTCACTTGTTCTCTCAGAGAGAACTGATGGATGAACCAACGGGCCAATCTCACTGTGGGCTCACAGTTACGTTCAGGAGCTTTCTGTTATAGCATCCGAGAGGATGGTCTCCTCTTCTAGGTGTCTTGTGACTAGCGTTGTGATGAAACAATCATGAGACGTGAATAAGATTCGGCGTTATTGTTCGGCTGTGGTTTCTAATACTGATAACATTGATTTACATTCAAATGCAGAATCAATGGCTAAATATGCTTAGAATAATAAATTTTTTTCACAAATATATTTTTGTTACTTCAGATGTCGTATGATTAATTATTTTAATGGATGGATGAGCTTTTTTCAGTTTCCAAATCTTGTGTACTATTTACTGCCATTACAAAGCTAGGAAAAGACAGGATACTAATTGGCTGATTCTATACATCAATATACATAAATACAAAATTAAAAGAGCAAATTTTCATTTTTGATGATGAACTACCCCTTTAATGCATCAAGTTGTCTTGTTTTCTTTTTACAATCAGCAATTTCTTTCTGTCAGTGTGTAATACTTCGCCATGTTAGATGTAATGTTGTGGATGAGCACATTTGTTCTTAATTGTTCCACAACAGTGCAATTAGAGCTGTCAACAGACATGTACGCAATTTGCTTTATTGTGTAAATTTACTTGATAAACAAAAGTAGTGGCCAGAACATCTGCTTGTTTATGTTTACATCTGGATGTTAATCCCCTTGATGGTAATTTTGACATGCTGAGAGGCAGATATCTGAGTGGCTTTTGAACTTAATCCTACTAGCAAAACAATTGCTAGTAGTTTTACTAGTTGCAATAGAAAGTCTTATGTTACGTATGTAACCCAGTTCCCTGAGACAGGGAACGAGGCGCTGCGTCATGCTTGACCTTATGGGGCTTCAGGCATGCCCGAGTCTGAACACGTGTAAACCAAGCCTATTTATAGGCAATTTCAAGGTCATGTGACGTAGCATTGTGCACCACAATGCATTTAAAAGGTGGCTGCAAAATACATCATCAGCTTAAGTGAAGACACAGTGAAGACATTAGGTGAGCCTGAAGTGTGGCGAAGCAATGCAGCGTCTCGTTCCCTGTCTCAGGGAACTGGGTTACATACGTAACCTAAGACATTCCCTTTCAAGGGAACTCAACACTGCGTCATGCTTGACACTATGGGGAGAAAATACCCACTACACCACAGTGAGGGAGAGCCTGCCCCTGTTGTGATGTTGAAGGCATAGGCACAAGAGCATTACGAGCAGAGTTAGACATGTCAATCCAGGAGGACCTGAGCACCTGGAGTTGTATTCAAGTTTAAACTATAAAATCTAATAAATGTGTGCAGAGAGGACCAGCCTGCCGCAGCACAAATATCACTTAGAGATGCTCCCCTAGACAGATTCTTAGATGACACCCCCAGTAGAATGTGCTCTAATGCCAAAGGTGACACCAGGTCCAGAGTAATAGCATCTGTGATCCAGTGAGCCTGGTGCCGTTTTGTGACTGCATTACCTCGATTGCAGCCACCAAAACAGACTAAGAGTTGGGAAGTCTTACACCACTGGCTTGAGCGGTGGACATAGATCCTCAAAGCTATAACTGGACACAACAAGTGAAGCCTTTCCTGCTCCGGCAAATCAAAAGGTGGAGAACAGAATGCTTGGAGTACCAAAGGGTGACCCGCCGCAGCGGGCACCTTAGGTATGTAGTCTGGTCTAGGGTGCAAAACGGCTTTGACAAAGCCATGGGCCAAATCCAAACAGGCAGAAACTTATCCAAGGCTGACTCTGGGGGCTCAAACAGAGCTGGAGATAAATTCCTTAACATAATGATAAAATCCCAAGAAGAGACCAGCCTCAGGGCAATGAACCGGGTTAATACAGTGTCGCTCACACCACAACAGAAAGAGCCGACACTTCAGGGTATACCTCTTAGTATACGGAGCTATGGAACTCAGAATGGTCTTTACGACCTCAGCCTCGCAGCCTTTGAGGAGAATACAGTCTTCTCTGCGACTGCAAGGCCTGTGCACACTGGCCAGTCCCCTTAGATCTTTAAGGGGGAGCCCAAGCAGCCATGCTGGCCTTCAGCTGCTGCCTATAGGCAGTAGCGGATACAGAAGATGAGGTGGACAGGCCACTTGATGCCGCAGCGACCTGACTACGGCCGGAGAGGAGCTCCCTGAACACAACCAATTGCTGTTTAGCCTCCCAGTATCTGTCGAAGACGAAGCTCACTGCGTCGCCAAACAGGCCCTGAGGTGCAACCAGGGCATCCAGAATCAGAATCACATTTTGCCAAGTACTGTATGTATACATGTACGAGGAATTTGCCTTGGCATATGGGTGCATGACAAACACAGCAGCAAAACAACAATAAACATTAAATTATAGAACAAAAAACACTAAACAATAAATTATGGGTTGTGCATATAAGTTGTGCAATGAGGGGCCAGTGCAAATGCTTACAGTCTGGGATGTGAGACTATAGCAGCCTGAGTTGCGCGTGTTAATGTTAACACATGTGAAATAACACGTGTGTGTGTTATTTTGTATTATTTTAATAATGTGAGGTGTAATGTCCATGTGTGTGAGTAAATAGCCCTGGAGGGTCCTGAGTGTTGTTGGCTGAAGGCAGTCGCTCTGTGGCGTGAGGTCCTGGTCCTGATGGACCGCAGTCTTCTGCCAGAAGGGAGTGCTTCAAAAAGTTTGTGTCCAGGGTGAGAAGTGTCGGCCACAATCTTAACCGCCCGCTTCAGGGTCCTGGAAGTGTACAGGTCCTGAAGAGATGGAAGGTTGCATCTGATTATCTTCTCAGCAGAGCAGATGACACGTTGCAGTCGGCCATTGTCTTTGGCAGTGGCAGCAGCATATCAGATGGTGATGGAGGTAGTAAGGATGGGCTCAATGATGGACGTGTAAAAGTGCACCATCATTGTCTTTGGCAGATTAAAATTCTTAAGCTGCCTCAGGAAGTACATGTGCTTTTTTAATTAGAGAGCTGATGTTAAGCTATTCTTAGTGTTTCTATTAAGGAGTTACACAGGATAATAGGGGCAGGTGGGGCTGAGTTCTTCCTGAAGTCAACCACCATCTCTACTGTTTTTACACCATTGAGCTGCAGGTTGTGGTGATTGCACCAGTTCACCAGACGGTCAATCTCCCACCTATAGGCAGACTCATCCCCATCAGAGATAAGCCCAATGAGAGTGGTGTCATCTGCAAACTTCAAAAGTTTTACAGACTCGTGACTGGAGGTGCAGGAGTTGGTGTATAGAGAGAAGAGGAGAGGGGAAAGAACACAGACTTGAGGGGAGCCAGTACTGATGGTTCAGGGTTCAAAGACATGTCTTCCCATTCTCACATGCTGCTTCCTGTCAGACAGGAAGTCTGTGATCCATCTACAGGTGGAATCAGGCACGTTCAGCTAGGAAAGCTTGTCTTGAAGCAGAGCTGGTATGATTGTAATAAATGCAGAGCTGAAGTCCACAAACAGGATCCTGGGGTAGGTACCTGAGGAGTCCAGGTGCTGGAGAATAAACTGGAGGGCCATGTTAACTGCATCATCATACAGACCTGTTGGTCCTGTAGGCAAACTGCAGGGGGTCGATGAGAGGGTCTATGATGGATCTGAGGTGGGATAACACAAGGCGCTCAAAGGACTTCATAACTACAGATGTCAGAGCGACAGGTCTGTAGTCATTTAAACCCGTGGTCCTGGGTTTTTTGGGGACGGTGATGATGGTGGAGGTCTTGAAGCATGCTGGCACATGGCATATCTCCAAAGGGGTCTTAAAGATATCAGTAAACACTGGAGACAGCTGGTCAGCACAGTGCTTCAGGGAGAATGGAGAAACAGAGTCTGGTCCGGCTGCTTTCCGGGGGTTCTGTCTCTTGAACACTCTGTTTACATCTCTCTCTTGAATGGTAAGAGACATTGTTGTGATAGGGCTGGAGAGGGAGGGGACTGTTGAGGTGTGGAGCTGTGAGTAGGCTCAGCTCCTGCTGTGCTAAAGCTGATGAGCTGATGTTCATGCTCAGGTTGAAGGCTGGTGTCATGGGGGATGGTGTCAGGACTAACCCATTGTCTTTCAAAGCGACAGTTAAACTCGTTCAGGTTATTGGCCAATCGTCGGTCGTTAGCAGAGTGGGGGGCTTTAGGTTTGCAGTTTGTGATCTGTCCTTTCCAGACAGAGGCAGAGTCATTGTCTGAGAATTGCTGTTGTCTCACCGCCTTGCTAAACTTGCACTTTGACTCCTTAAACCTGATTTTATCCCCACTTTTAAATGCAGCGTCCTTCTCAAGCCTTAGCTGTCTGAGTCTGGCTGTGAACCAGGGTTTGTCATTGTTATAACTCACCCTGGTATGTGATGGAATACAGCTGTCTTCACAGAAGTTTATGTACAATGTAACAGCCTCTGCATACTCATCCAGGTTGTTGGTATCAGTCCTGAAAACATCCCATTCAGTACAGTCCAAGCATGCCTGAAGATTCTCCACAGCTTCTCTTGTCCACTGCTTTGATGTCCTCACAACAGGTTTGGAAAGCTTTAATTTCTGCCTGTATGCAGGAATCAGATGGACCATGACATGGTCAGAGTGTCCCAGTGGAGCTTGTGGAACGGCGTGATATGCGCTGCTTACTGTAGTGTAACAGTGATCCAGAATGTTATCCTCTCTGGTAGGACATTTAATAGATCTGTATAGATCTGTCTGTATTTGGGCAGTTCTTCTGTGAGATTTCCTTTATTAAAGTCACCAAGGACAATAACAAAAGAGTCCGGGTATGTGCGCTCCATGCACAGTATCTGTTCGGCAAGTGTGCGCTGTGCATCCTGTATGTTGGCTTGCAGTGGAATGTAAACACCAACTATTATGAAAGAAGGGAATTCGCATGGGGAGTAAAAGGGCTTGCAGTTAATGAAAAGTGACTTAATATCAGGAGAACAGTACTGCTGAATCACTGTCACATCGTTACACCATCCACTGTTAGTATAAAAACAGATTCCTCCACCTTTCGTCTTTCTTAAAAGTTCAGCGCGGCGATCCGCTCTAAATAGTTGGAATCCTGCCAGCTGCAGCGCAGAGTCCGGTATCAGCCCACACAGCCATGTTTCAGTGAAGCAAAAGACTGGGGATGAAGAAAAGTCTCTGTTTTTTCCTAACAATAGCTGGAGTTCGTCCATTTTGCTGCATAGTGAGCGCACATTGGAAAGAAATATTCCTGGCAGTGGTGTACACAAACATCGACCAGAATGTTGATGACCAGAACATTTTGACCAGAATGTCCAAAATGTTCATGGATGTTTCAATGAAATCAGGAAATAAATGCGTGGGGACTGTAGCGCTTATGTTCATGAGCTCTTCTCGGGTGTACGAGCTCAATGAATTGTCACAAAAGACCATTTTAACAAACAAAACAAAGCGCACCAACACACCGAGGCAGACATCCGCAGCGCCATCTTGTTTGGTTATCCAAAAAGAAGGTCCTATCCCTTTCCCAAATACCAGAAAGGTTGAGCCACAGATGCCTCCCCATACCCAGCAGAGCAGCCATAGAATGGCCGTTAAACCTGGCAGACTGCTTGGTGGCATTGAGGGCAAGATCTGAAATATCTGAAAGGCTCCTGAACCCTTTCAACCCTCCACCCTGGTCTAGGTCTTTAGACAGGTCAGCCTGATACACCTACAGAACTGCCATGGTGTGCAGTGACTTTGGATTCTTCCATGACTTCACTACCTCAGCATGAAGATCAGGGAAGAACGGGAGATTACAACAGGCACGCACTTTCTAAAGTTTTTAGAGGCCATAATGCTCTTAAATACTCTTTTTCCTCAGATAAGTAACTAAATCTCCCTGGCTACATGCTAGACAAAACATCTTTCTGAAGACAAAAAGCTGATGACGTATTTTGCAGGCACCTTTTAAAGACATTGTGGTGGGCAATGCTATATGCTATAGGTTACATGACTTTGAACTTGCATATAAATAGTCTTGGTTTTACACTGAAGTGCATTCTCCCCATAGCATCAAGCATGACGCAGCATCAAGTTCCCTCGAAAGGGAACTCTGTTTGACATTTGTAGTCAATCAATCCTGTAAAGTTCATTCCACTGATATTAAAACGTAGCAGTAATGAGAACTGACCTGTAACCTAGTGGGCAAAGACAGGAGTATCCAGTGATTTCATCCAAACACACTGCCCCATTCTGGCACCTGTGCTCCTTACAGTCATCATAGTTCACACTACAGTCGTCACCCATATAACCAGGTGCACATAAACACCTAAATAAAACAAATGCACAACCATTATAAGAGTTTTGAAAAGCTCTCTTTTGATCTGTTTTCCAAGTTAATGATATGTTTTAGCTAATAAAGAGGATGTAAACTTGGTACCCTTTCTGTCACTTACTCGACGTTATGTTAATGATGTGAAACTAGAGGTGTCTATGTGAATGTTGTGGTTGGGGCTAATGTTTCTTTTCTCTAAAACGTCTGGTCTGTCACACTTAGTCTATTGAGGGCTGGTTCGATGAGCACTGTGGGCACCTTGGAGCTACCATGGAAGCCCGCTGGCTCAGTCTCCACATTCCTTCCATCCTGTGGCACACTTGTTCTCTCAGTAAGAACTGAAGGATGAGCCAGGGGACTCATCTCATGGTGGGCTCACGGTTATATTCAAAGGATAAGCTTTCAGTTGTAGCATTAGAGGGTGGTCTCCTCTCGCATGTGTCTTGTGTCTAGCATTGTGACAAAACTGTCATGATACATGTAAATAAGATTTAGTGTTATAGACGTGAAGCTGGTGTCCCACCATATTTGGTGTAGTTTTTAATACTGATTTACATTGATTTACATTCAAATGCAGAATCAATGGTGCAATATGCTCAAAATAGTAAAAAAATTTTTTTACAAACATATTGCTTTATCTCAGATGGCATTTATTCTCAGACAGCATTTATTAAATCTCTCAAACAGCACAACCTGATCATCAGGTTTCTTAGGGGTCATTGATCACACTTTGTCCCCTCTTGAGATCTTTCTGTGGCTATGGTGGGCCTAAAAAGAGTCCCATTCGATTTCCTAATAAAAGCCACTCTCAGCCACTTGTAGCTGAAGATGGCTCTTCTGGTGGCGCTTGCTTCTATAAAAAAGGGTGGGGGACCTACTGGCATTCTCTGGGTCCCATCATTGCCTGGAAATTGGCCCAGGTGATTCTCACATAATCCTGAGACCCTAGCCTGGCTATGTAACCTTGTACGGGGAGGACCCAACCTTTTGTAGTAGATTTTTAATAATATTTCTGTGTCCTAACATAAGTACAAAAAGTGTACTGGGGATACATGTCTTCACGTAAAGATCAGTACTGCCTATAAATATACAGGACAAGTGATACAATGTATGTTTTCAGATGGTGTGAAATGTATACAGGTTAAGTTGTGCAAGGCAGGCAGGGTTTCAAAATATGGTATCTCTAAAGAAGGGAACTTAGAACTCAAACTAAATGTGATCAGGCTGACACATACAATAAAAGCACAACCAGTCACCATTAGGCATCCTGAAAAGTACCATATAGGGGGTAATGACAGTGAGAGAAACTATAAATGCAGTATCTTGAACAAGAAAAGTTAGTTGCTCTAGCAGACCAACTCGGCTTTGTTTGGTTTGATTATAAAGTCTACCTTTTGAAAACAGAACCCACCTGTTTAAGACGAGATTCTTCATAAGGAAAAGAAAATCCCACAACACTTTACAGCTGGGTGGCTGGCTAAATGTCTTTCCCTCAGTAGGCATTCTCTGCACATTACCACTGTGGTTAAAACCCTCCTTGGATGACGGGGCCCCCCATGGCTAGGCTTCCATATGTGGTACTCCCTTTGGTGAGTCCATACAAGGTACATACCACCTCTGCCATAGTGTTTAACACCTAGGGGAGTTAAACATTTTCCATTGCTGGTCATAAGTGCCACTGGGTATCTTGATTGGAACTCAAGGTAAGGCCACCACCCAAGCTGCCTCAGATAGGGCTAACTCCACTTCTGTAAAGTTGTGTACGCTACACACTGGAAGGTTCCGATGTCTGGAGTGCTCACTACGAGTCACCCCAGTGTACCTTGTAACACAGTTCAGCAGTTGTGGTGTTTTGTATATGGACCCCTAGTATCATGTCATTGACTCAATGTTGAGCGAGTGACAGAAAGGAAATGTTGGTTAAAACTGTAATATCTGGTCCCTGATGGAGGGAAGGGACATTGTGTCCCTCATGCCACAACACTAAAATGCCCGCTGTATGTCCAGGATGCTCACGGTTTCTCAGCACAAAGCTGAATGCTGCATGACATCTCTGTATGGGGTGGAGAATGGCATGCTAATTTCATTCACCAATATTCATTGGCCTTTTATATTTAAGTCAGAGATAACAGGCTCTCAAAGACAGACCCCTAGTGTCACATTGTCGACACTGTCTTGTTTCCTCCATCAGGGAACAGAGGTTACAG
Source organism: Ambastaia sidthimunki (assembly GCA_036877625.1). Taxonomy (NCBI): domain Eukaryota; kingdom Metazoa; phylum Chordata; class Actinopteri; order Cypriniformes; family Botiidae; genus Ambastaia; species Ambastaia sidthimunki. The sequence goes on along the minus strand of JAZGTK010012877.1, from coordinate 5,378 downwards.
TCATAACCAAGAGGTTATTAGGTTGAGGGAGATGTGTTTACTTTGGGCCTGTGACTGTGATGATGCAGGTGGATGACTGCTTGCAGAGACTGTGACCAGAAGTGCACACATCCTCCTCACACATCTCCCCTATACACACACAGTAGAAACAGTAAGACTGGTATAGTAACAGTGTGCTATAGAGAGCTGCAGCGTTGACATATTTTTGTAGATGAAACCTGGAAACAAGTTTTAGCAGTTCCTGTTCTCATTCTGAAGTCAATGGGTGTTTTGAATGGGCTCTTGGTTAAATGCTTAAAATACATTCTGTCGTTAACACAAGCTTTAAATATTTGTAAGTTTTATTCTACAACATAGAACACACCAGTAATACACCTGTGACTTTTTAAAGCTTTGGTGTCTTAAAAATTGTGATTGCTGAAAATTTGCTAAATGGGTTGAAATTTAAACATTATCAAGCATAATAATCTGTAAACTAATAAAAAGTGGGCACAGTTCTCCAAATATTGTAAATGAAGATCAACCCACAGAGTAGTTCCTTATCAGGTAATATGTTTTGAAATGTTTTTAATGTTTTATGTCTAAAAGAGCTGAAACTTTTGTGGTGATGACAGTCGAGCGGCCGCAGTGTTCTTTTATAGTATAAGGTTGGATTGTATTTAGACTTCAAAATTCTTAACATTTAATTTTTGAATACTAGTGTAATAGACAAAACATGTATCACCATAACTTGTTGATTGCAGAGCTTATTTTTTGTAATAATCCTAAAGCCTTTGGAAAATTTTGATTGACTTTCTGAATAGGGTTGGCCTCAAAAATTCCGGATTGGCCTACAAAAATATGTTCCCTTTCAGAAACTTGAGCTGCGTCGAAACGCTATGAGAATGCCTCCAGCATTTATGGACTCTGAATCATGTGTCATTTCATCCAATCAGGGGACGATACGTCACAGGCAGGGTGACGTCACAACCAGGAAGCTATAAAAGCACATGCGTTTGCGCAAACCGTTAGCTTCTCTCATTCAGCGAAGCGCTCTGTGTCTAATTGTTTGTCTGTCTATTTAAGTGCAAGGGAAAGTATGCCAAAGGCAAAGGGCAACCTAGGGGCTGTGGAATGTGCAGCAGCGCGTTAGAGTGTACGTTCCTCCCTGCCCGCGTTTAATTACGGGTGGGGATACACATGCTCTATGGAGGGAATTGAGACGGGTTCCTCCCTATCTCGTTTCTCACCCACCAGGTCCTCTGCTCTCTCTCTGGGTTTGGAAGCCCGCACTGTGGTTACTTCCCCCCAGGGGGAGGGCTTATCCCTCCGGCTCTCATCCACAGAAGAAATGGATGCAGAGAGCATTGAGGAGCCCTCTGTTTCCCCCTGATTTGAGGAGCTGCTGGAGGTAGTCACTTGTGCTGTGGCCAAATTGAATATCACTTGGCCCGCTGAGCAGCAGACTGTACCACAAAGAAGCTTGCTGGATGAGCGTTTTCTGCGTGGCCAGTCTGCACCTCCACGCAGGAGTCTTCCCTTCTTCCCAGATCTGCACACTGAGGTGTCCAGATCCTGGAAAAGGCCATACTCAGCCCGTATTTTCAGCCCTGCCTCAAATATATATGGCAATGTGGTGGGGCTAAACGAGTGTGGCTATAAGACAATGCCCCGGGTGAAGCAGGCGCTAGCTACCTACCTGTTCCCTGGTGAGGCATCGTGGCTGAAGGCTCCATCCCTGCCCTCAAGACCGCTTCGTGTCACATCTGAGCTCTTGGGCAGGGGGTACATGGCAGCAGGTCAGGCCGGTGCTTGTTTGCACACCATGGGTGTGTTGCATGCTTATCAGGCCGATCTGCTTAAAGGGATGGTTGACGGCGAGGGCCTCACGTCTGAGGACGTGAGTAAACTTAGGCGAACCGCTGACCTCTCACTGCGTGCCACTAAAGAGACCGCCCAATGGAACGGGCAGTGTCTAACAATTAGACACTATGGCAGCCTTGATGGCTGCAGAAAGGCATTTGTGGTTGACCCCATCCGGCATTAAGGGGAAGGATAGGGTCTTTCTTCTGGACCCCCGCTTGAGCCTTTTGGGCTGTTTGGCAACGCGGTTGATGTGGTTGTCAGCAGGTTCCAGGAGGCTCGTAAACAAGCGGAGGCATTTTAGCGGTTCATCCCTCGCCGCTTTCTGTCCTTTGGGGCTGTTAGGCGGGAACAACCCCAGCCATGTGCTAGCTCCTCATACCAGGAGGCCCAAAGGGATAGCGTCGCATCCCGGTCCCCCCCCTTAAGGGTACAATTGACGCAAGGCTTAGCCTCAAAGTCCGGGGGGTCAAGACAGGATCTGAGGACCATCTTGATCTCCAAGAGGGCTTCGAAGAAGCGGTCCTGACTGAAGACAGTCAGGGGGCAGCCCTATCTGGGGAGCAGCGGGCGTTTACAGCGCCTGTCCCTCCTCAGGGCCTCTGGAGGCCATCAAAACTTACTAGAGGCCAGTCTCGAGAGACTGGTACCCTTAAACGACTATCTGGCAGCCTGGAGAGCACTGCCAAATGTGTCCCATTGGGTCCTGAGCACAATAGAACTAGGGTACAGAATCCAGTTCAGTCGCAAACTGCCTACTTTCGGCAGGGTACACCTCACTTTGGTGGGTTCCACTCAGGCTCTAGTTATGGAACAACAAGTAAAGACTCTCTAAAGGAAGGAGGCCATCGAGTTAGTTCCTCCTCAACTCAGGGAATCAGGGCATTACAGCTGCTACTTCAAGGTAGGGGGATGTGTCCCATTCTAGATCTGCGTCTTTTGAACCGCTCAGTTATGAAGTTCAAGATGCTTACTGTGACTCAGGTCATGAATCAAATTAGGTCAGAGGACTGGTTTGTCACGATAGATCTGAAAGATGCGTATTTCCACATCCCCATCTTTCCCCCACACAGGAAGTTCCTGAGGTTTGCTTTCAGGAGCAAAGCATACCAATATCGGGTGTTTCCTTTTGACCTAGCACTCTCACTCTGCACCTTTACAAAGATTGCGATCGCGCCCCCTTTACAAATTAGCACACCAGATCCTTGTGTGGTCCCAGGGGAAACTCCTCTCTCTGAGAGCAGTTCATATTCCTGGATGTCTCAATGTGGAAGCATACATCCTGTCGAGACAGGGACCGAGGCCCGGGGAATGGATGCTTCACCCCGAGGTGGTGAAGCAGATATGGAGTACTTTTTGGCAAGCTCAAGTGGACCTCTTCGCCTCTCTCGAGACTGCGCAATGTCCCCTCTGGTTCTCTCTAGTTGGCGCACACAGAGGCTGCGTCTGTACGCCTTTTGCCTGATTGCTCTGCTCTCAGGAGTTCTGGAAAAGATATGTCAGGACGCAGTATCTGTGCTCCTAGTTGCCCCATTCTGGCCAACACGAGTATGGTTCTCAGATCTGGTAGAGCTACTAGATGGTTCTCCGGGGGAGATTCCCATCAGGAGAGACCTCCTTCTTACACCCCGCCCAGAACTGTGGAAGTTGTGGGTTTGGCCCCTGAGGGGGCACAACTCCTAGCCTCCCGTCTCTCAACCGAGGTTGTTGAGACCATTCTGCAATCTAGAGCTCCCTCTATGAGGAAACTTTTCACTTCATGGTGCAGAGAATGCCAGCTGGACCCAGTTGGCTGCACCATTAATGCGATCCTGGAATTTCTGCAGGCTCGGCTCTCTGCAGGGTTGGCCTACTCCACCTTGAAGGTTTATGTGGCATCTATATCCACTTACCACTCTTCATTAGGTGGCATTCCTGTAGGTAGACACCCTTGGGTTACATATTTCCTCCGCGGTGCACTGAGGCCCCAGGTACGATCTTGTGTCCCTACTTGGGACTTGGCTGTGGTACTAGAAGCTCTTTGTGCTCCTCCTTTTGAGCCCACTGAGGAAATACCTGATCATCTTTTGTCAATCAAAACTGTATTTCTGTTGGCCATCACTCCTGAGGAGAGTAGGTGACCTTCAGGCCCTTTCTGTGTCCCTTCTTATCTGGACTTTGCGCCCGGTTTGGCCAAAGCTTTTTATAACCGAGACAGGGTTATGTTTCTAAAATACCTTCTGTCGTACTATGGCCGGTCGTGCTTCAGGCCTTTTGTCCTCCTCCTTTTAGGGAGCATGACCAGGAGAAACTTAACCGTGTGTGTCCAGTGCGAGCACTGGACGCATATGTTCACAGAGCTCCACTCCCGGCTCCTCTGTGCTTATGCCCTAAAATCTGTGCAATTCCACACAGGTGGCAGGGAAACCAGTATCAGTATGGATAGTGGGCATCTCGTTCCAATAGCTTTCGACGCAGCTCGAGTTCCTGAAAGGGAACATCTTAGGTTACGTATGTAACCCAGGTTCCCTGAAGGGAACATGATGCTGCATCTCTTGCCATACTTCTGGTACCCCTTGTCTGCGCTCGCTTCATTCATTTTGAAGCTAACGGTTTGCGCAAACGCATGGGCTTTTATAGCTTTCTGGTTGTGACGTCACCCTGCCTGTGACGTATTGCCCCCCGATTGGATGATTTGACACATGATTCAGAGTGCATAAATGCTGGAGGCATTTCCATAGCGTTTCGACGCAGAGTCTCGTTCCCTTCAGGGAACCTGGGTTACATACGTAACCTGAGACGTTATCCCTGCAGCTCTTTTTTACAGGATATGTTTAGTGAATGGCGTACAGATACAGATACCTTTGTAATAAGGTGCACATAAACAGGTGTAATTGTTAAGGCCGTCAATACAGGTTGCTCCATTATGACAGTGATTATCTTTACACTCGTCAATGTCAATCTCACATGTGGGACCTTCAAAGCCTGCAGCACATGAGCAGCTAAGAAAACAGAAAACTTTCACATAAGTATCAATGAATCCCTCAAAGAAACATATTTCACTTAAAAAATCTAAATATAGCAAATTATATTTTGTTATTATGACAATTTTGTTGCATTGCTACATTATTTTATGACATTGTTCATTTCACAAATATACAGTGCTCAGCATAAATGAGTACACCCCCTTTAAAAAGTACGAATTTAATCAGTAGCTCAATGAACAAAAGAACAATTTCCAAACTTTTCACAAGGCTGAGTTTTATTGAACACTTTTTTAACTCCATAACATGAAATTAAGGTTAATAATCTAACTTGGATCACAAAATCTTCAGTTTTAATCAAATTGGTTGAAGCAAAAATGAATACACCCCGCAACAAAAACTACTACATCTAGTATTTTGTATGAGCACCGTGATTTTTAAGGACAGCACGGAGTGATGGCAGCATCTTCTCCTTCAGTATAGAGCAGTACATTGTTGAGTTCATGATACCATCAATGAAATGCAACTCCCCAACACCAGCAGCACTCATGCAGCCCCACATAAGGACACTGC
>JAZGTK010012876.1:0-14657 GCA_036877625.1 Ambastaia sidthimunki | reverse complement strand
AATAAAGACAGACTGTTTGAACCGGTGATTTCTTTTTCCGTGCCTGTTGATGTATTTCATAATTTGATCTAAAATGAAGCAAATACATTTCTGCGGGAATTTCTCGCATTATAAAAGTTAAATTTGCGGGAATGGTTTAAGTTATTAAGTTAAGTGTTAATTTCACATTCGCTGTTTTTTTAAAAGCAATAAATGAAATATTTCCAAAGTCAGTGAGTAATCGTGTGAAATAATCGTGATTTCGATATTGACCAAAATAATCACAATTATTTTTTTCCCCATAACTGAGCAGCCCTAGTACTGAGTGTAGTTTGCAGCTTTTTCAATTACAGTGTATTTAAAACTGTTAAACAGTGTCTAGTAAAAATGTTATAACTCTTCACATTTAACATTGTCTGTGACACCTTAAACAATAGGATCAAACTACTTAAAATAAGCTGCTATGAAGGTTTAAAACTTTAAATATAAAACATCTGTTAATCCTACTTCGCTTCTTCCTTTACATTGCCCCAGTTGTTCGAGCCACTCCCACTGCGTTTCTCCTCCCCCTTCTGTCGACTAAAACATGTAAAGAACAAAAACATTCAAGTGTGACTGGAGTGACAAAATACTCATTATCATTCATGCGTTATGATTGTTGCTTTTGGCTTCATCACACTCACGATTTGTCATTTCCACTGTGTCTGTCAAAGTCCCGTTTCCCCCGGGAATCAAAGCCGTCTCCACGTCCCATGCCCCGCCCACGCCCCCCTCTGCCCCCACGCCCTCCACCACGGCCTCTAGACAGCTTGTCTCCAGCAGGCCTGTGAAGCACATGTACATTTCAGTACTGTAATAAAACTGACACCATTACCTTTAAATAAACTATTGAACCATGTTAATTAAACCATGAAATAAACCATTACCACCATACCTAACATATAATTCTTTAAATGTTTACTTTGACAACCTGCCTAAATCACCTCTGTGTAATTAGAAAGTTTGAAAATGTTAAAATATTTGTTCTCTTCAGTTTGGAAGGCAGAGAATTCAGAGGAGCCATCTGCGGGTTGACTGCCCTGACGTGTTAACACTGTTGCAATACATTGGCTCAACCAATAGCATGTGTTTGACACAAGACTGTTTAAAACTGGTGGAGGGTTTCAAACTGTAAAAAAGACTACAAAGTAGCACAGAAGTCATCCATATGACTTGTAACCAAATCAAACATGGTGAGTAAATAATGGGTTAAATTTTACTCTGTTCACAGTACATTCAGAAAGCTTCTCACTCTTTAGCTCTTCAGAAAATTTGTCATTTAAAGTCTGATCCCTGTTCAACTCACTGTCGTAAGAGTTTGGAACAGCATGGCAAAATTTTCTTTTTTTTAGGTGAACTACACCTTTAAATTGTAGTGCTCAGAACAAACTAACATATCGTTTAGTTACACTGTTTGGATGTTTACAATAACTCACTTGTCCACAGAAAACTCTCCTCCCTCTGGTTTATCATCAACTGGTTTGTCAAATCGCCGCTCACGAGGAGGTCGCCTTTCTGGTCTCCTGTCACTGGGGCGACCCTCTCCTTGACCTGCTTGATGCTGGGAACCGGCCTGACCCTGCTGCTCCGGCCTCCGGCCAACCCTCCTCATGCCTAAAACACACATTCAGACATTTATTAAACTCAATGCAAAAAAATTAGTAGAGCCCAGGGGTTCAACCCTGCCCCCGAGGACCCACTCTCCTGCAGAGAGCAATTACTAATATCTGCATATCTTTCTTCTTGTTCTCTGCCGCGTTTAATATCTCAAACGGGTCAATTCGTTGTTCAATATCTGGTCAAACCGACTGGTGACGACGCCGCGGAAACCCTCTTGTCCCCGAGGACCCACTCTCCTGCAAGGTTATTTTCAACCTTGCTTCTCACCCTAAAGACCTTTGATAAGGGTTGTAGCTCAACTCTACAGGACAGTGGGAGGGAGCAGGGCTGAAGACCTCTGATCTAGAGTTTTTATTCCACCACAGATGTAATGAAAACTCTAGGTCTTCAGCCCTGCTCCTGCCCAAAGATCTGCAAAAGATCCTCAAGCTCTTTTATCTATTATTAATATAGCTGACAAAGAAGCTCATTTACAGTGCCCAGTTGGACTACAACCATTATTGTAGTGAATAACCACTAAGGGTTTAAGTCTGTTCTTTACATAAAACAACTGTTTGACTTCAAAAGACTTTGGATATAGTCCAAAAGCCATATAAGCAACTTTAACGGTTCCTTGACATCTTTTTTGAAGCTTCACCCACGTTCATTGTACGGAAAAGAGAAGCATGAAGTCCTTAATTCACCTGATATAAACACTCCCAGGCAACAAATTCCAAACCAGTTTATCTAGCACTAATTTGCCTTACGTTACTAACACGACTTACCTTTCTCAATAGATCGCCTAGTGTTTGCACAGCCTACGAAAATAAAAGTGAAACTACACCATTCGCATAGCCACAAAAGAACATGCTTGCTTATCTATGCCCACACACACAGATGTCTCATGATAAAGCATATTATTCACGCACAGCGAGCATGTGGCTAAATAAGCTACGCAGTTATAAATAAAGTGAAGTTGATCAGTTTCTGATCGCTCAGTGATGTTGATCAAAGGAACACGCGAATATAAGGCGTGTTGAAGGCCTTCGGTGACGATGACAGCCAAAATGGTTAAACATTCAATTAGGACAACATCAGCTCAGCCTGGTGTCCATGTTGACTTCACTGTTGTTTATATGCACACGGGCACATATCAATAGTTGCCTACCTCGACATTACAGAAGACGTCACAGAAGCGCTGTGAACTCACTTTGACGCGTTCAAACATGCGCTTTTCAGACGCGATCTCAATCCGCTGCGTGCTGGAGATGCATCACGCCTGTGCTGCTTTAATAGGCAGCTCACTAGGTTTAAAGACACTGACACACTATTTAGTGATATAACTGCTCCGTACCCTCTTTCTTCAGAGGCACAGGGGCCTGCGCGTCTTCTTTCTTTTCCTGCGCTGTATTTTTCCTGTCTTTCTGGGACTCCTTCTTCGGCTGCTTGGTGGCTTGAGCTGCCGTCTTTGAGCCGCCGGACGCATCTTTCTTCTTGTTTTCGGCCGCCTTTAATATCTCAAACGGGTCGGATTCGTCGTCCAATAGCTGGTCGAACCGATTGGTAACGACGCAGCCGAAACCTTCTTGCAGATGGCCGGGCATGATAACGCCCCAACAGCAAGATTCTCCTCGGATTCTTTAAACAGCTCACGATGGAGAACCACAAGATGGCCAAGGAAGACACCTGCTTCTCTTCCGGCGCTTGCAACATCCGGGACGTTACAGCCTGCGCGCCATATGGGGGGTGTAGTTTTTTAGTGTGCAGGTTCACAGACAGACAGACAGACAGACAGACAGACAGACAGACAGATAGCTCTTCATGAAACACCGTGAATATGTTTTTACATTTATGTTGTACATTCTAGCTATCATGTTTTGATAGGAATTGCAGCAGGTTTAAGAAGGCAGAGATATGGACAATACTAAGATCAACAGGCTTCACTCGCTGCTTCATCACAGAACATTTAATCTCATGTGAGTTTTATTTCCTCGCAACTGTGCGTTGATTACGAAAGATGCAATAGCTTAAAAAAGTAAATACAGCCTGAGATATCTGTTATGTATTAGGTCGCCTTTGTTGTTTAAACAATGTGATATAGATTATTAACTGTATGACGGACAGTAAAATCCTATTTCTGTTTTAGGAAATCTCACGAAAACATGTCCAAACACATTTATTTAAGGTGTACGGAAAATACATGAATACCTTTCCTTGATGGTTAACCTTTTAGTCGTTAAATCAAAACTTCTGTTAAAACTGGTACAATCTTAAACGCTTAAAACTTTAAAAATTAAAGACTGTGTTACATCAGGCGGTGATATATGCGTTTCAGAACACATAACAAGATTAATTTTCATCATTATTTTTATGGTGTTCAGTTCTGCGTCTTACATTAGGTCATTGCTTAGTGAAAGAAGCGTTTAATAGAGGGTCTTGTTTTCTCTGTGGTCTGTGGCACATTTATAACCTCTGAGGACTTCATGAACCTGCAGTCATACCATGCGTAGCGGAACTCATAAATATTGCTGATGTTTTTGGTCACAGAGGTGGTTTTGTCTCCGATGGCTTCTATTCGTTTTGGGTTTCAATGGACTGCTGAGCACTATAATTAAACCACTTGTGACCTGTGGGGGATGACTGGCACTCATATAGACTATATTTGGACTGCAGTTTTCTAATTGTATTATTTTCGAGTTAACAGACAAAATACCAGGATTTTGAAATAAATTACATGAATATTTTAAACAAATTAAACTGGATGTTAAAAAGTTGGATGTAAGTGCAAAAATAGACTATGTACATAACCTGTGAGATGAAGGGGAGGGGATATTGCTTCTTTATTTATTCATTCCTTGAATTTTATTATTTAACAAATTAATTGTATAATATAATTAATACATTAATATAAATAGCATAATATATTTAATTAGTTATAACAGAATAAAAATAAAGAAATGATGACTTTCTGTTATCTCGGTTTACTTTCTTTTCCGCAGCTCAGAAAAATGATACAAGCTTAGCACTTTATTGCTTTTGTTAATCTGTTAATTATTTAAGTCAAACATATTTAGCATGTTTTTTCCTTTAATATTTGGACTATGATTTTATAAAAACAAATATTATTTTACTTGTAATGTAACTTGGACTAAAGGGCCTACATTTTCAAATAAAGGAATGTCAAATGTCAAAGACAGTGTTTGGCATTTATACATGGCGAAGTTAGAAGCGAAAGGTCCATAACGTGGATTCTTAAGCGTAATTTGCTTTGCCGTGGGAAATGACTGCGATGACATGCTAATTACATGCTACTTCTTTGACATTATTAATTTGAAGATACAAGTTCTTGTATCTGTCATATCCATAATACAGTATATCCCACTGCTGTATAGCATATGTGAGACAGCGACAGTCATCTGTTACCTTAAAGAATGTCCTTCCCTCAACATTAGAATATTACATAGATAAAAAAATATTAGATTAGAAATATTAGACATATAAGAAATATTAGACCTATAGATAATATTAAAAATAAAATCTTAAGTCTAATGGGCTTCTGAGAGTTTAAGGTTGAGTTCTGACTTTCAGAATTTGAACATAAACATCTGAACATTCCATCAAAGTTTGATCGCCTGTTTTAGGAATATCGTACTGAAGTTTTGTCCAGAAAGAGAGTAATAGTGACACTTTGCTTCACAACCACTACTAATAAAGATGATGTACAGGTGGTATACAGGACAATGGCCATGCCTATTAGATATTACATCCTAATCTTATTCAACCTTACATCTTAGTCATTAATTCTGATTTTTCAACATTTGGTACTTCAGGGTATAAGGACCTGTTGGTCCAGACAAGTGATTTTGGACTATGCAGGTATCTAATCATTAAAGATCACCTGAAATTCCTGCTCTCATGTAGTTTTGCAGCTTATCATATTGCTAAAATTCTTGAGGTATCGGTTAATACATTTAAATGGAGACTGACATATGAATGATAATATCTGTCACTCAGATTGCAGGGCTGTTTTAATTAGTCAAAACTGATATGTCAAAAGTTATATATATCTTTATTTATTTAGTAAAATGGGTAGACACCACTTGGCAGGGGACATCTGTGGGTCCTAATAAATTGTAACAGGCAGAAAACATGAAATTACAATTTATTGCCAAGTCTGTTCTCCAAGGAGACAGAACAAGTCTCTTAACATATTGTGTAGTAGATGATTGTGGTGGAAACTGTAGTGTAAATCAGAACAAACTGTATTTTTTTCTGAAAAGGTTTTGTAAAGCTGTCACTGTATTAAATGCATTATTAACAACATTAATCAATTAAGGTGCACAAAATTATTACTGTAATTAGTATTATCACTTTGTTTAAAAAGTACCATTGTGATTTTATTTGAAAGATCACTTTGAAAGGTTTGTCTTGATGAGTTTTATTACTGTAGCTGTATTTGTTACTTGTATCAAAAGTTGCTTTCGTAGCACATTCAGTCACATTCAGCAAAGTGCACTTACACTGAAATATTTTTTTTTGTCTTGATGAGGTATAAACATCTTTCTGAGGCAGAACTTTATGTTCACCAGTTGATATGAAAAAATAAAGAGATAGGAGCAAATGTTGTCCGGGTCACACTAGCTGCTATGGGTGTTTGAGCACAGCACTGGAGAGACAGTTTGAGTTTAGAGAGAGTTTTTTGTTTAGGAAAACCTAACGTGTGGCACATTGATGGGAACCACAAACTGATCAGGTAAATGAGGATGATGAATATTTTATATTTTACAGGTCTCCCAAAGGGTCGTCCACAACACAATTTCTAACTTGGACAAAGATATCATTTTGATAAGGTAATATCTGTGATTGTAAAAAAAAATTGTGCTTGACAAATCCTTGAAAGTCCTGCATTTTCATTTTACAATATCTGTACGAGTACCATAAATGAACAAATGCCAGATGGTCATAGTACAAATTGTAGAACCTTACATTTATCACTTTTCCTAATATAAAAGATTACTAGTAGCATTTTGTCTCATTTTTAGGTGGGGAATAGTGATCCACAGTGGAATCTTTGGCTTCAGCAGACTGGTGGTGTTTTTGCAGACTTCTGACAACAACAAAAGTAGCCCAGTGTTGACCAGGTTGTTTAAGCCACAACTAGCTATGAGGTGCCAACTCGAGTAAGATGTGACCACAGAGGAGAAAATGATGTGTGCTGCTTCATGAACATTTTCAGTTGATCACAAAGAGCAAGTGACATACGGGGTCCATAATCAGCACATAGAGGGTCTCTGGGGAGATGTGTGACAAATGCATACCATCAGCTTTTTTGAAGAAAAAAAGTTCCAATGAGCTTCACACGTAGGCACTGAATTGTGTTTACCTTCCACAAACAACCATGATTTGCGCACTTCGCTGAACTGGCAGGAAATCTCTGCCATCTATCTGGATCCTGACCAGGACTAAAAATGTCTCATCATCTGAACGTTTTCACATTTGTAGGGCTTTTAAAAATTCTTGCACCCTACTTGATATTTTGAATATGAATAAATGTCTGATTGTTTGTGTGTACTGCAGTGCGTTATTTTGGTAAGGCATTTTTCAACTGATAGTACAATAAACTGCTTAAAGTGTTCCAAACAATCAGTTTCAAGTATCCAGATGGAAGTATTTTGATGGTTGTCAAAATCACCTCGAAATGTGGCCAAATTCATGATAAGGAGTCAAAAAAAAGACCTTGCACAATTTGTTGACTGCAGCATTATATTTAGATCTGCTCATGTTTCGAGTTTTTTTTATGATGATCAGACACTAGCGTTTTCAGCTTTATATCTAGTCTATTTTGTATCCAATATAATTTATGTAAATGAATGTAGTATTTATGTAATTTATTTATTTATTTTATATTAGGGTATTTTATCTGTTAAATCGAAAATAACAAGGTGCGGTCACACTAGACTTTTTAGCATGTGAAAATTCTACAAAGACTTACAAATACAGGCAACAGCCGGATATAATATCACATGTCAAAGTGGATTCCAACGTGTTTGCACTGTTATTGTTGTTTTGTTATTTTAAAACTGTATTGTACAAAATGGGATTATGCAAAACTGATTTATCTATAAATGTCACACCATGATGTAGTTATGCTTAATTATAATAAAAGTAATGTAGCTGCAAACAGCAATTATTGACTGCATGTTCAAAAAGACACTATGTATGATGTGAACCAAATCTGTATTATAATTACTGCTTGCAGTAATTATTATTATTATTATTCTGCTGGGGTAAAACTGATCATGGAGACCAAACAGTATGTACTAACTTGGCCAGATGGTGGGTCTCAGTTTGGGTTGACACAATGTGACCGCACAATTGCTCTTAACTTCTACCCTTTTTTACTGCCCTGTTATAGCTTATAGTCCCAGAAAAACCTGGGACTAGTTTGCAAAAGAAGGTTTTTCAAATAACCTCAAATATTTAAAGACTGGTTAATGGACAGCTGTGGTTCTAGAGGCAAAGCTGTTCAGAATTAGGAGATCGAAGATATGATACCAATATTTTGTCTGTTTGTCAATTGTCACGTGATTAGGCAGTTGTTAACCAAAAAGTAGCTCCGCTATGATAACATTTCTGTCCTCTGACTGTCCTCTACATGTGTGCCAAATTTCACAACTTTTTACCAAACGGTTCTATGGACTGCCGTAGACTCATGAGTAGAAGGAGAAGAAAAATAAGCTGTGGCAAAATTGTGCACCTCACCCCCCTGACCATGAACCAGCCTTTGCACAGGCTTAATAGCCAACAACTCTGATGTGTTTTTGAGCATGTTAGGGAACCAAAGTCTAAACTTAAAAGTCAAGCACATTGTGGGATAAAGTACTATGTACTATGTAGAATTCAAATTTTAGAAAATGTTGCAGATAATTAACTGGGAATTGCCTGTATACCACAAGTAACCTGTACAAATTTGTCTTTGTGGGTATGATGGTGCAAGACTTTCTTGTTTGCAAAATAAAACCAACAGATCCCTTCAAGAAGGACAGACAGTATGTGAGGGTTCTTTATACCTACAGGGAAGATAGAGAAGACAGTGCCATCCAAGATTGGGTCATCAAGACTACCTGTTCTTTGTGACCACTGGCTTTGTCATCTTGGCATAGGCAGCTGACACAGTGATTGTGCTTTGCCAACACTGTGTCAGATGGTGAAGAGAGGAAGCAAATATAGACATGACTGAAGAAATTAAAGTAAAAAGAGAACACAGTGGAAGTGCAATAAGTGATATTAACCAGAAGCTGTGACCCGAAGTAGGGTGACATTAATTTCAACCTGACCATGGGGGATAAACACGATAAAAAGACAGATAATCAATAGAGAGCACTTTACAGTGGTCAGGCCCAAAAGTAAGATTAGGAACTCAATATTAGGATTATGAGCTAATATTGTTTAATCATTTGTGATAAAGTTGGGCCAGTAAATTTTCAGCAGAGCCAGCTAACGCAGTTCATTTATGTCCTCATTCTGAATAAGGTTTGTCATAAAGCCCCGGGCCGGTGTTTGGGTCACAGTTCAGACTGAAGAGATCACACACACACCAAAGCAGAATTAGTCATGATGAATGCATTCCAGGCATAATGAAAATAATGTGATCATTCACAAAAAAATGCTCATGTTGTCAAACCCTTTCTTGTTTCATGGAAAACAATTTTTTTTTTAGCCAAATCCTTAATTTGCTGCTTTCTATATAGTAAAAGTAAGACCAAAGACCGCAGTATAGGATCAGAAATCTTGAGTATGTAATTACATAATGGATTACATAATACAATTGTTTAACAAAACGACACCACATGTATCATTTTGGTGTGAATTGCACCTTTAATTATAAATTAGATTAGGAGATTAACCAGACCCTGTCCAAAAAAAATTCTTGAGCCTGTGAATCTAAAACTTGGGAAGTTTGTCAATATTTTTCTGTAATATTAGGGTTGTCCTTTACATGTTTCTTCAGCATATTTTTAAACACTGAAAATCGTACCACAACAATTAAACCAAATCATTGACAAATTCCATTTATTCACACAATTTACAACTAATAATGGTTTGTCTTTGAATATTTACACGCCTAGTGCTTACATTTAAGACTACATTCCTACTGCAGTCTGGTTTGTATTGGTGTTCTAAAGGTTGATTGCATATTTATGTAAGAACACACAATTCCCTTGTACTGACACTCCAAAGGTTGGTTCAGGTCAGCATAGTCAGTGTCCAAAAAAAAGGGCCACCATTTCAACACACGCAAAACATGTAGCCACATTTGTCCTTGAGACACTTGACACAAATAGCGATGTGTTGTCAAGCATCAACACTTTTCTGTCTTAATACTGTGATTATAACATTGATCTAGTTATACATGTACAATCACATTTAGCAAAAAACTGTTATGATTAAAAGTGTCCACTCTATTGACTCAAGAGTTTTTTGACTTTATGGACATGGACAATCAACTAAAATAGGATTTGAATGCAGCATTCAGGATGACTGTGTGTCACTGGGTCTGGTTTAATGCTATAGGGAAACGCCTCAGGTGTGACTGGTGTCTAAATCTTATGTCAAATCACGCCAATATAATTGGCCAATGGCAGTGCTTGATGTGTATCAGGTACACCTGCAAGTATACTGAGGCACATGTAGAGTGTTTCACCAACTTCTTTGTCTAAAAGAGACATAGATTGGCCTCATAGGCACCCATGGGGCATGGCAACAAGACTCAGTGTTTCGTTGCCTTTCTTAGGGAATCAAGGTTACATACGTAATTAGGAGACATACCTTTTGGAGGGAACTTGGCACTGTGTTTGGTTTGATAATGTGGGAAATGCAATACCAACTGTGCCATGCCGAGGGAAGTTTGCCACATGCTGAAGCACAATTACCATAGCCATAACACAATAACACCCTACTCGTGCACTACTGGTGACAAAAATACCTCTCTCAGGCCACTGCCCAAACACACAGAAAGGAGTTTGGCGGAGGACACAAACTGTCCATGCTAGTGTGCATGCTAACGAGCCAGTTGCGTAAGTACTTGGTAATAACGTCTCTTAAGCCAGATGCAGCCTTTGAGAGAGTTGGCTTACTGCAAGCGATAGCCTTGCCAGCCTGTCACCAAAGGGGCAGAGGACCCTCAGGGTGCTACACCACACTTTCCCTTTAGCAGTGGAGCGAGAAAGCCTCCTGCAAACCCCTCCACTGAGCCTCAACAGTGACAAGACCCAATCTTTGGGGTATCCGCCCAGGCTCACCTAGACAGGCAGCCAGATGAGAACAAAGCTTCCTCAGCAAGAAGCCTTCGCAATGTGGACACTTTGGTGCTTTGGTACAACACCCAGGACCCATCAGGGCTTCTTACTCACGCCCATGGACATTACACTTCACATTACTAATAAATTAAAAAATAACCTACACACACACGCACATTATTTCACATGTGTTACATTAACACACGCAACTCAGGCTGCTATATTCTCACATCCCAGACAAGCTTTTGCACTGGCCCCTCACTGCACATCTTGCACAACATCTTGCACAATAATTTGTTTTTCTACTATAAACATCTGCACTGCCCCACTCTATATGTTCTGCACAAATGTGGAGTTCATGTTTACAATGTTTATTTTGTATTTTTATATTTTTATTATATACCTCATTGTTTCATAATTTATTGTTTATTGTTGTTTTTCTGTTGTCTTTGTCATGCATCAATTTACCAGAACAAATTCCTCGTACATGTTTACATACGGTACTTGGCAATAAACATGATTCTGATTCTTTGACACGAGGACAACAGACAAATGGCTCCTGAAGACATAAAAGCAGAGTATATGCCTTATGCCCATCAAGCACTGCCTTAGGCCAGTAAGATTGGTGTAATTGGACATATAATTTAGACACCGGTCACACGAGAGATGTTTCACTATAGCGTCAAACCAGACACAGTGTTGAGTTCCCTCAAAAGGGAACTGGCAGCTGTGGTTGCCAGAAAACTTCTATAAAAAACAATAAATGAAACATGTTTGCAGGAATTAACTCTGTGGTAATAACGTGGCATAAAAATACAGTGGCATAATTTTCTAATATAAATTTCATAATATTTTATATTTTACAAAACCAAACTTTTTCAAACTTTTTGATGTTTCACAGCAGTTATGTAAACTTACTTTGTAATAACAAAATACTATCCCTTTGTAATAACAAAATACTATCCCTTTGTAAAAATAATAGTCATAAACTTTCATTAAGTTATTTTCATTACTGTTAAAATCATAAAATAGGTTTAATATTTTATGTATTTCTAGAATCTCAACATAAATTTCAACTGCCTACAAATCTTTCCATATTACTGAATGTAACAGATTTGGAATAAGTTTCTCAAAGGGGTTCTTAATAGGGTTTTGCCAGTGTATCTAAAGAGCCCCAAATGGTTCCTTAAGACTCTAGTAGGCTCTAGTTAGCTAAGACACAGAGTCCCCTCTTGTGGCTGGTTAGTGCTACTTAGCTCCAAAAAGTGCTTGTGCTGGTGTGTTTAATCACATTCAGTGATTTACATTTTCTCTCTTAGGTTTTGAAATAACAGGATTCTTGGAGGTGCATCTCAGGGATAATCCTCAAAATATCTGTAATCCACCTTAAAAGTAGGCATGCAACATTTAACCTAACCCTTATATTCATATTAGTTTGCTAATGTGGATGAAGGAAGAGGATATTGATCCAGGATCCTAAGGATATTGTCTGCCAGGTTCTTGACATCAATGTGGGTGTCTGGATGAGAGCTCAGGAGCCTCAGTACATCTGCTCCTTCTTCAACGTGTAGCATAGTACAGTACTGAATAGCTGCAACAACAGAACAACATTACACAATAATATAGTATATGCTATATCCATGCATACCAAAAGCTATATGCTGTATTTATCTGTTAAAGGAATAGTTGAAGTGAAAGTTCTTTTATAATTCTCACCCTCATGCCATCTTAGGTGTATATGACATTCTTTCTTTAGCCAAACACAATCACAATGTCAGCATCCTACCCTGCTGTTCGTCTCAATGTCTTTAGAGGCCCCCTGTGTTCCCCACTGCCTTAGTTCTTCCTTGTGTGTCCTTGTTAGTATTATTTACCAAACCTGTGTGTCCTTGTTAGTGTCATTTACCTCACCTGTGCCTTGTTTCGTTTTTAATATTTAGTTGTGTTTGGTTTTTGTAAGTCATGGCCTTTACTGCCTGTCTCACCAAGTGCTTCCCCGTGGTCTCTAGTAAGGTTTCGAGTTACGTGTTTTTGCCTTTAGTGTTTTTGCTTTTAGTTTTCTTTTCTCCCCTCGTGGAGTTGTTTGCTTTTAATCTGTGTTTATTATTGAATTACTTCCGTTGTCTATATTTACCTTGATCTGAGAAAAACCTCTATTGATTGTTATTTTCTTTAATACATCACCTTTACTTTGAAAATCGCCTTGAGTGTTTCACTTGGGTCCAGCACTGCTGGCTCTGTGGTAGAGCGTTCGATCGTCACACCAGAGACCTGAGTTTGAGTCCTGGTCGTGACAGAAAAATCAAGTCACCTGTGGACCCAGAACCAGCTGAGGATCTCGAGTCCCTTACTGCGATGGCCACCCAGCTGGACAATCGTCTGAGAGAGTGGAGGGTGGCCCACCACCAAGAGTACCAGCCCCAAGTTGGCCATCAGAAGTTGGTCCAGGCGATGATTGATTCAGGAGCCGCAGGAAACTTTATGGACCGATCCTTGGCCAAAGAACTTGGGAACCCGACCCAAGTTCTTCCTCACCCCCAGGCAGTTACAGCGTTGGACGGCAGACCACTGGAACCAAGCAGGATAACCGAGGCCACTCAGTCAGTGCGACTTACCATCTCGCAACACTAACTCCTGGGTCACCCTTGGCTGTGTAGGCACAACCCCCAGATCAACTGGCAAACTGGCACCACTCACAGCTGGGGTGCAAACTGGCACCACTCACAGCTGGGGTGCCCCCTGTCAACTCACCTGCCCTCTCCCGAGTCCCTCTGCCCCTAGTCCTGAGTCTCAAGAGTCTGTCGACCTGTCTCGAGACCCCAGGGTCTACCACCAGTTTAAGCCAGTCTTTAGCAAGTCCCGGGCTACCTCCCTACCACCTCACCGCTGTTATGATTGTGCCATCGATCTGCTCCCTGGAACCTGCCCTCCTAGGGGTCAGATCTTCTCCCTAGCTCCCCCCCCGAGTGCTCGGCCATGGATACCTACATTAAGGAGTCCTTGGCGGCTGGCATCATCCGGGCCGCCACTTCCCCGGCTGGGGCGGGTTTCTTCTTTGTAGAGAAAAAAAGATGGGTGTCTTAGGCCGTGTATCGATTACCGGGGCCTCAACAAGATCATGGTCCGAAATCAATACCCCCTTCCTCTCATAGCCACTGCTTTTGAGCTGCTGCAAAAGGGTTCCATTTTTACTAAGCTGGATCTCCGCAAATCTCGTGCAGATCCGGCAAGGGGATGAATGGAAGACGGCCTTCAATACCCCCACCGGCCACTACAAATACCTGGTGATGCCATTCCGGCTCACCAACGCCCCAGCTGTTTTTCATCTTCGTCTTTGTCATGTTGTCAAAAATTTACAATTTGTTTTTTTACTATAAACATCTGCACTGCCCCACTCTATATGTTCTGCACAAATGTAGAGTTCATGTTTACAATGTTTATTTTGTATTTTTWTATTTTTATTATATACCTCATTGTTTCATAATTTATTGTTTATTGTTGTTTTTCTGTTGTCTTTGTCATGCATCAATTTACCAGAACAAATTCCTCGTACATGTTTACATACGGTACTTGGCAATAAACATGATTCTGATTCTTTGACACGAGGACAACAGACAAATGGCTCCTGAAGACATAAAAGCAGAGTATATGCCTTATGCCCATCAAGCACTGCCTTAGGCCAGTAAGATTGGTGTAATTGGACATATAATTTAGACACCGGTCACACGAGAGATGTTTCAC
>JAZGTK010012875.1:0-14657 GCA_036877625.1 Ambastaia sidthimunki | reverse complement strand
TGCTCTCTCTTTCGCTCTCTCTCTTTCTCGCTCTCCATCTCTCTCTCTTCCTCTCTCTCTTTGTAGATGAGATCAGGGGAAACTGCTGCCATTGTAGCGCGTGAATTGGCCGAACAAACCAAGGGCGAGTTGAGACCTGGTGATGTTCCATCTACAGTCAAAGCGATGGCACAGCTGGTGGAACTGCTGGACGTTCAGCTGCGTAATCTCACCCCAGGGGGAAAAGACACAGCGGCACGCAGCCTAAACAAGGTATCCACGCTTAATAAACCACCTGCCAATGAGTAGTAATAAACAGCTTATTACGTGTTCCTTTCTTTAAGTTAGCAAAAGTATTTGTTAGCTGCGCACATTTGTGTGTATCCGAGAGAGAAATGGAGCAGAGGAGAAAATAATGCTCTAATTCTGGGCCGAGGACAGTGTTTTAGGCAGTAAACCTGTGGCAGTCTACAGATCAAAGGCTTTATGGCTCAAATGGGAGAAGTTCCTGCTCGATAGACAGAAATCCTTAAACACACACACACACTCACACACACACATGGTTATAAATAAAGACACACAAATTAAAACAGCTCATGAAGCCCTGGTGAGTTTTTCCAATTAACAAAAAGAAGCCAATCATAAAATATTACAAAACACACACACACACTTCAAAGTGGCGAAACACACTAAGTGCAAAAGTAACTCAAACTCAAAGTATACTCAAACAAACACATAGGCACACACAGATGACTGTATTAGAAACATAAAGGACATTTGGTCAGATGAAAAGGTTTGCTTAGCTGTATTAGCAATTTAAAGCTGCAATCTGTAACATTTTTGGTTTAAGCAAGTATATGACAGATGGGTGTTTAACATTGTTTCCTTACCTATTCGCAACAGTAAGCTTATAATAATGATTTATAATTTCAGCTGTTTAATTTCAGTTTCATTTCACATACTTAAAGCAAAATATGTACAATAACCTGCAATTTTTTGTTTAAGACGGAGGGGCCAATAGAGACACAAAAAGTTATGAATTGCAGCTCTATATAGTTTGTAATATCACCATCAGTATTATTACATAAAATTATGCTTTACATAATAAAGCATAACAGATAGCTCAAACAGATAGCCCTGCCCCAAACTCACACCATTGGTTCAAATTAACGTTGCTTTGTTGGTTTACTCGAAAAACAATGAGCAAGATTAATTGCACCACATAACCACAATAATATAAGCTACAACAAATCAATCAACAAATGTCTTCGTACAAATGTCCCACAAGTGTCTCTACATATTACGCTGAAAGAAGGGAAAGTATATTAACATAAAATAATTACACACATCTTTAATGTGTCTAACAGGAAGAGAAGCATCGTAAATCTCAGTCATTCTCTCAGAACTCTCAGCAGCAGTTTAACACAGACGCGAGACTGTATAAACCTCAGTATCACTTTACAGACTTGAAACAACCTGACTGACAGTTTCTTATTACCTGCATCTAGCTAAAGTGATCAGTTACACAAACAACAGCTCATCTGCAATGAGACACAGTCAGACAGCTCAGGTGCATTTGGGCTTTGTTTAGATACATGTATATATGTCCTATTGTTGTTTGGTTGTATGTTTACAGTATTACTGGTCTGGCAGAGATTCAGGAATAGTTTTTTGCTACAGTGTCAGTTTCTTGGGAATGAAGTTGTCATGGTTACTGTAACTTTGTAATGGATTAATTTAGGCCCTTAGGCTGTGATACATAATCTAATTAGGATTCCTTATTATTACTAAATGACTGCAGAATATTTCAGCTAATTATGGTTTGTGTTTTGTACTGTGTACTGTGATTTAATCTGTGTACTGTAGTTGTATGTGTTTGTGTGTGTGTGTAACGTTTTGATATTGTGTTTCAGCTCCAGAAAAGAGAGAGGTCATGTCGGTTCTTCATACAGGTACCATATTTGGCCTTTTTTTATATATGGCTTGTATGTGTGTGTGTGTGTGTGTGTGTTTAGCTGCGAAAGAAAAAATATCAATACAATAAAATAATATATTTACAAATACAGTAAAATAAGTGTCAGATTGTAGATTGTGTTTAAAACAAATCATGTTTTGCTTTAAACTTAACAATGTCACCAGGTTTGTGTAAGTGTTTAGTGATGCTGTAGCTCAAGTTGCAGTGCTTGCAACTCCAAAGTCACGGGTTTGATTCCCAGGAAATGCACAGCCTGATAAAACGTCGACTTTAAACTCACTGTCAGTTGCTTTAGTTAAAAGCATCATCTAAATACATAAATGTAATGTAAAAATGGCCTACCCTTAGGTTATTGTAAATATCGTTATTTTAATATGAAAACCATTGTGTGTGTGAGAGCTCTTCACTAATACAGCCTCTGAGCTCTGCGTTTTTGTGTACAGACTGGAAAATATTGTCAGTGCTTTTTTATTCAAGTTCCATATCACCACACAACAGCAACAAAAATGGCTAAACTTTTCAACAGCAAAGATGCTTTATACATGCACAGGGCTGTATCTGTCACAGCATATGAATCATATTGGCTGTTTGCGCGTCTGCGTTTGTGCCCGCGGGCTGCATTTTTTGCATTTATAAAAGCAGAACAATTTTTTCTCCTGAGAAAGCAGCGATGATGTCAGCACAGGTCAGCAGTGTCACATCAGGCGACTGATAAACGCGCACACACACGCACAGACGGTAAAAAAACACACAATGATGCAGATAAGCCCAAAAGCTCAGAGACCAAGCGAAAGTAAAAAACCACGAGGAACTGATTTAGAGGTAGAAAATGACTGATGTATATCTCACACCGAGCCAAACGGCTTGGTCAACTCTGCCAATACATGACAGATTTATACAGATTTTTATTCCGTGAGATAATGGACATCTACATGTTCTCCTCCAATATTCAGTTTCCTGGTTTATACAATCTGTTGGGAAGAAATTAGTCAGTCAGACAACAACTGATCTTGCTGATTCAGACAAAGAGCATTATGGGATTCCGTGACAATTGTCCAGAATCTCCCAGCGCGACATCAAGCAAGTCTGTGAGTGATAACGTACAGTCATTATCAGAAAATTAGGCCAAAAAGAATGATCAAGGTGGTCTTGTATCCCCCTGAAGGTGTTTAATTAGCGATAATGACCAGCTGCTTGTACATTATCCTACTTACTACATGACTGCTTAACAAATAAACAAATACAAACACATAAAGTATTGATTTTACTTAAATTGTTTTATCTTGAAGATAGTCTTACAGCTTGCTCCAAGATAAACAGTCCATAATAACATAAAAACAATTGGTCTAGCCACAAGACGTGTACTGCAACAGTATTACAAAATTAATTAGTCCCAAATTACAATATTAATTAGTCCAGGTTACTTTCTGTAGAGGTCAGTTCCCTGACATATTTAGCTACAATATAATAGGTCCTTCTATTTTAAAGTTTTGCTTTTTATCCAGCTTCTGTTTTTTTTTCAAGCAATGTTTTGTTGTTTGGCTTTATCTTAACACCCCTCAGCTTCTTTTAAAAATATATATTAAAATCAATACCAAGTCATTAGACAGTTTAGTGATTCCACCTTGTGCTGGTGTTAAAAGAAAGGCATTTAATTAGCACCCGTAAGTTGCTAAACAACAGTGAAATATACAGATTAGCGGCCATTATGCAAAAATATTCTGCTGGTCAGTGCCGTGATTGGCCAATCAGAATCAAGTATTCTAGAACGTCATGCTATAGGGATTTTTGGTGGTTGTCTAAAATGTATTGCAGTGTGTGTATATGTCATTATGCTGGATTAGCTTCTCGGCTTCAAAGCATTTCAGTTCTGCTCCATTTACCAAGTCTGTGGAGAGCACTGCCTGTGTGTGTGTGTGATAGAGAGAGAGAGAGAGAGAGAGAGAGAGAAAGGGAGAAAATAGAATGTAAGAGGGGAAAAAAATCCCTTATATCACTCTGCAGTGTGAGCCCCCAAGTACACACACACACACACACACACACACAGACAGACAGACAGACAGACACACACTTTCATCTGACCTTTTGACACCCTCACTCAAAAACAGTTTTGTTAGGAAGTAAATAAAACTCTCTCTCTTTCTTCTTTCTTACCTTTTATCCCAGTCTCTCTCTCTCGCTCTCTCATAAAAGGGTCATTGTTTTAGTGGTGTCAAACTGAATATACTCATCACTTCTTTAACACACACA
Organism: Ambastaia sidthimunki; assembly: GCA_036877625.1. NCBI lineage: Eukaryota > Metazoa > Chordata > Actinopteri > Cypriniformes > Botiidae > Ambastaia > Ambastaia sidthimunki. Next base: position 10,453 of record JAZGTK010012875.1, on the reverse strand, counting down.
CACACACACAAACGTTGCTGTACTGTAACTGGGGCAGAATGATTCAGCCCAATGGCCAGATTAGCCCACAGCAACCCAAAAGACAAATGAGAAAACATCCCTATGTCCATCTCTCCGGATGAGTGCACTACAGTGGAGAAGTTAATTGCATATCTCTTTAGTACAGATATTATACGTTTTTTTATGTGCAGTAATACTTATTAATGCGTTCTAACGTAATACAATAATAATGCAAAGTTATGAACTTCTATTATGATGTTATCTGTTTTTGCTAAAAGGGTTTTGACCCAGAATCATTGTGCATGGCGCCTTTGAAAGTGACAAATACATTTGTCCTGCTTTATGAATATTAATGCAATCCATATGTTTATGGTACAGTTTGCTGCATTGTTTTAAATGAAAAGCAAAATTGTAATGTAAAAGGTTATGGCGTTTAATACGCTGCAATCTTTTTAATAAACCATCCTTTGTAAAAGTCTTAACACCTCATTTTTATATCAAGGTTGAGGTTTTAATATTCCTGTGATAATATTCACTCCCAAATTTTAAAGGCTATCTTAATATCGCGCTTTTAAAAAAATACCCTTATATTAGTTTCCACTGCACAGCAGAGACTTTTAATTTTCCTATATAGTGTTCTTATAGACCCATGAGTTACCTCTTGTACCTCTGTGTGTGCTGGTGTGTGTTTGTGCGTGTGTGTGTGTGTGTGTGTTTGTGTGTGTGTGTGTGTGTGTTTGCATGTACTGTATGGGTGTGACAGCTTCTTTTTATTTTTACAGTGTTTCACGTTCCCTGTGGATCTTGCCTCAGTTTGACAGGTTTATATTCCAGCGTAGAGACAGAAACACTGTGACTGTGTAGATGTGTGAGTGTGTGTATGTGAGTGTGTGTGAAAGTGGTAGAGAAATGCTTTATGGAGAAGGTTGGCTCTTTGGGAAATCTGTCCTTATTGTGAAGTTCAGATGTCAGAAGTTGCATGTATGTGTATGTTCAGAGGTCTTTCCTCTCTTCTAGTGCACTGATATCTTCTTTATCTGCAGGCCATGGTGGAGACAGTGAATAACCTGCTGCAGGTACGATCCCAGGCGGCGTGGAGAGAGCTGTCCGTGGCCGAGCAGCTGCGTTGTGCGACTATGCTGTTAGACACGGTGGAGACAGGAGCTTTCATGCTTGCAGACAACCTCCTCAAAACAGACACTATACAGGAGAGTGCAGACAACATCCGTGAGTCCACACACACAAACACACACGCACATTTTCATCATTAAAAAAACTAAATTTTTATAGCATTATTACAAATGAGAATGTCCCCAAAAGAGGCTTTGCTCAGATTTGTCAGGTTTTGGACACTCATTGAACATTCACATATTAATCCATAACGAGTGTGCACATATTTCACTCATCCAATCAGATTTCAGCCTTTTGTCATGTGCTCATCTCCTGTCACTAGGAGACAAATAACAAGTTAAACAACAGATGGATAAAATGGTCTTGTGGGATATGAAATCAGATGTAAAGGAAGACATCTGTTTTGCTGCACAGACAGGAAATCCCTAACACTGATTCATGATTGGATAAGAAACACGCAAGCCTATGTGGTCTTGAAGTCTTATTGGACAATGTGCCTTGTATTCAAACCCATCAATAATTGTTCATAACTACATTTACAGTATAGATGTAGTACTGTTTTGCTAACAATTCACATTTCAATTTAAATTTATACATTAAATTAATGTTTTCATAGTTTTATTAAATGACAAATATAGTCTTACGAAAAACTTGTATGTCTTTAATGTAATGTAATATTTTCATATATATTATAATTTTTATGTCATGTTTTGTCATGTAAGTACTCAAGTCTTGATTCTGTTTAAGCCTGACAGTGAGTCAGATGTACTTTTACTAACTGAGTCAGTAAAAGAAACAAAGAATTTTGTTCATGAATCAAACTACAGTATTTCTGCTGTATGATTGTTTTTGTGCGCAACCAATGCACAATAGAAAGACATCATTTCTTGCCATAATTTCATGCTACACCATCTCATTACATTCAATTCAGACTCTGTAAGACTCGGGTGAAATATAATATCTGTTGCCATGGTGTGTATCGGTGCGATTCCTCAATCTGACAAAGAAAATTTAATGCATTGATTACAGATTTTAATAACCAATTACAACTACCGTTCTTGCGCATGTGAACGCAACACCTGGTGAATCGTTTTCATCAATATTTCACTGTTTTAAATTAATTCTGCAGTTTCGTTTGTCTTCCGCATCGTTTTAAAAATAATAATGAATCAAAACCGAATTGTTGAATTACTGTCAGAGCAAATATTTACAGCCAAAGTGTAAACTGGTTATTCGTTAAAAAAAACAAAACGAAAAAAACAAATTCGAACACGGTTCAGCGAGTCTCTGTGTGAGACCTGATGCATACAAAACACATTATCACATTAGAGATACACAGCAGGGAAGCTTTCACACACACACACACACACACACACACATACATGGTGCATTCAAGCCAGATGAAAAACATGTCTGTAGAAAAACATAAAATCAATCTACACGGGGGGTCTGATACTGTCTGACTAATGGCAGGAAAATCATGGCCAGTATTATGAAAGAGGACAGAAGCAGTCAAACTGTATTAAGAATTGACACAAATATACACATACACAGAAAAATGTTCTGTTTCTCCTGAGTGATGGCATGTATGATTATGGATCAATGTGGACATTCAGTCTTGACATTTGAAACCATTTCTGTGTTAATTGTTGAATGCTAGTAACATCTACAATATCATACAGTGAGTTCAGACAGGAGTGTGAATGAATGAGGCACTAGAGATTCTGGCTCCACTGAGGGCAGCTGAGCCTGAAGAAAAATGTATCTGTGATCTATATTCACCTCAGTGATAACATTTAACAAGATATACACCAGTTAGTTCCGGTCCTTGAATCTGATTGGACGAGAGGTGTTTCAAGAGGACCAGACTAGCACTGGAATGCTTTGTTTTGTAAAGTGTTTATCATTTTATTACAGTGTTGATTGAAACATTACTATGACGAAGATTAACTAAAAATGATTATGAAAATTAATGATTAAAACAAATATTATGAAAATGAAATTTAGTGGTAAAAATCTAATCTTTTGTTTTAAAAAAGTGTGGTACATTATGAATGAAAACTAAATATACAGTATTTGTTATATTATCTATTGTCCATCTAGTTTATATTATCAATACATATATCTGGTCTCGTTTAGTAATTAGTCTTAATCTATCTTTTGACTGTCAGTTTGTTCTGTTAGGAAGAACTGCCAAATTAGACAGGAAGAAGCCGTCTCATCGCCTTGTCCTGTAAAACAACCAATCACGGTTCACTTTCTGTATGTGAGGTTATGGGTGGTTAAATCTGAAAATTGCAACACTGTAGACCATCGACCATACAATAGCCAACCAGCATGCGGAAAAGTGCTTATACGGTGAATAATGGCACAGTTTAGTTGATCCAAATGACCTCATGAAACATTTGAATGTATTTCAAAGATTTAATGCCACGAACTACACAAACTTTGGCAAGTCCAGAGGCTAGTTGTTTTCTGGTGTGTGCCATCTGGCAGGAGATTTGAGCAGATCTGTAGCATGCTGCTGAATCAGAAATGCCTCGGAGGTGCCGAATTGATGCTACTCGCAATTTACTGCTAAATGTAGCATCAATAGCACATTTGTAGCCCATTTCATTGTCAACACATACTGCAGCTGTAACTTTAACTTTAGTATGGTGCAGTAACTTAAGTATGTATGGTGTGGTTTAGTACAGTATACCTATATGTCACATGATCATAAAATGTTCCATGTGTGTGTTATTTAAGGAATGGAAAATAGAACCACACCAAACTATATAAAACTAAAAGCAGTCATTTTCAAAAATACAAAAAGACATTTTTATGCACAATGCATATTATTCAATGTATATTTCCCCCAAAAACTGCAATAAATAGTTTGTCTCTTTACATTTTCCATAAAATAAAATGCATAAATAAAATAAAAACGTTCAATAAATAAGCAAAAAAACAATTCTGAACTTGCCGTGCCATTGAAACACTCACAGAAATGCAGAAGTGATAAATCCTGTCTCACCTCCGTGTGCCCCATGTGCCCACACACACACCCACCGTGACACATTAATCAAACCACTGTTCTGAAATTTCAGCGACGCGACAATCACTGGAAACAATGAACTCACGCGCACTCTGACACAAAGACTGAAAGGTTTGCGGCAGAGAGCGAGAGAGGCGGTGAGAGAATAGAGAGAAAGAAGCAACGGAGTCGGTGGCAAAGATGTGACGTGTAATAAGAGAAGACATCCGACCAGCGGGACGAACAATGCGGAGAGTCACAATGAACAGGACGTTACCAGAGACAGAAAGAGCCAGACAGACAGGCAGCCTGAACTGACTGACTGATAAAGAGAAGATGAAGGGGAGACGAAGAAAATAAATGAGAGAATGCAAAAAGATAGAAAAGAGAATGGGGGGTGCTTAGAGATCCGTGCTAACCGCTCTATTCTGCTCCAGTGCTTTCACTGCGCAAAGGGGGAAATTTATCGTTCCTGGCAAACAATTTATCCGCTATTCCACCACTCAAGGCCAGTTCACATGCATCTCGTTTGAGAGAAATAGCTCTCTGTGGGATTGCCCTCTAGCCCTGCCTCCCCCCCTCCTCTCCCCGCGTTGTTCATCATTCGTGTTTTTTTTCTTTTTTTGTCGAACGTATGCCTTAGACATTCGGCCTTGGTGTTTTTACAGGGCTGTTGCTTCAGTGAGTTTCATCAAAGGATTAGCAATGTCAAAAAACATCCCCCGACGTCTGCGTGAGTTTTACATGTACGTGCCCGCTCGGATTTTGAGGCTGCATGTTGATGGCAGCCTCTTCAAAAGGTTATATGCTTGATAATTAGGACATGATAATCGTGATATCAGAAATCGCACGTTCAGATTGGTCAATTTAAACAAATGAATTTTTCTATTGGATGACGATATGCAACATTATCAGAATGACAAAGCTGCTTTTTTACTTAAAAAAAAACTGCATGGTGATTCACTAACTAAATAATGGCAATTTTAACTGTGCTCGGTATTGAACCCGACGTTTATGCTTGCTAATCTCTAACCACTTGGCTAACATGTCTTACATATATGGAATAAATTGATAAAATGTTAGAAAGTATTTTCTTTTCTTGGTCATATCTTATCCTGCCTGGAGCACCAAGTGAGCAAAGACAGTCACTGATGCCTTCGCCAAGCTTACGTAAGCCAGTGTATGTTATGTTATAAGTCTTTTACGTAAGCTTTAATCAAGAAATGAATATGCAGAACTTCTTAGAAGATCCTTTTTTGCATATATAAGCCTTTGAGTAAAAAAATAATGTTTTTTTTAATCACTATGTTCCTCGTTTTTGATCTTCAATCTCAATCTTAGCCAAAAGCTAATCTTAATCTTGCAGACGAAATCTCCCACCACTATCAGTTTATTCAAATGAGAAACTTATTCTTTTCCTACAATATCTCTCTCTCTCCCTCTCCGTTTCTTTTTACATCTTTTTTATGCTATGAGCTATTCTTGGTAAATTAACGTGTTGACTAAATTGTGTACAGAGTGGAAAATGTGTTAGAAATTGCTTTTTTTTTAAAGACAGAATGCAGATATTGTCGTATTTAGGTGACAAAAGATGCTGTCTTCATATAAAGCTAATCTCTTTAAAACAGAAAACCAGTGGAAAGATCAAAACAACTGTGTTTTCAGATGGTGGGTTTCAGTGTGGGGTTGTCTGTGAAGATTCAGCTAATTAGGTTAGCACAGTGTGAGCATCACTGTGGTCTATATGCATGTATGTGTGTCTGCTTTGAAGGCACCATATCTGCTTCAAGTGTTTTATATAACTGGGCCGTTGTGTTCCTTATGGATCTTTCTCCTATTTTTTTCACGACACACACACACGCTGCATCCCTCTGATGGTTACCCTGGGGGGTGTGAGTTTATTCCTTAAGGTTTTGTGTGTACCTCTCTTTTGTGAATCTGGTGATATATGTGTTGTATACTGACAGTGTTTTTTCCCAGTCCAAAACTACTTTCTAATCTGTGGTGCATTCAGCTCTAAGAAACTTCTGTCACAAGCTGTGTGATTCAGTCGGTAGATCGGTGGATCTGTGTAGTGTTTTGTGTACGGTACAATGTGTTTTACAACATCTTATCTAAGAACTACTGTATCTGAACATTTGCACCATCTGACTTGGATAATTAGAAGTCATTGTAAGAACATCATTTTGATTATTATGGAGATATGATATAATATAGTTTGTAAATAAATGACTTTAATGACAGCAGAAGGTTATCATCTCTTAAATAGGATCATAAAGGTGTTAATAATAAGGTTTTTATCTGGTTTGAGACTTGGGCGCAATCTGTATTTCATTAAATGGACACATGAGCTTGTAGAGTTTTTTTTTTGTAATTATATTACAAACCTGTCTGAAATATTGCATAATGTAGCTTGGCCCGTAGACCACCCGCGGATATGAGGAAAATGTTTTAAGAAAACTCACGTACACACACATGCAGAGGCACACACAAAGATTTAGATATGATTTAAAGACGTATAACTTCATAACAGTCCTGTTATATAACTCATCACCTCCTCTCTGGGATCCACAGACGTCACACACTGTTGTGATGTACCACACATACACACATTTTTTGTCTCAAAGTGAATTTATAAAGCTATTTGGCCAGCCAAAAATGTCTTTCATCTTAACTTACTAAATAAACATTGTTCACATAATGCTATATCCTAAGCACATACTGTACAATGAAAGATTTATAGGTGATGGTTGATATATTTATTGAGTTCCACATTTCTAAACAAACATTGATTTGAAAATGCAAACCTTTAAACTTTCCTGTTTTTACTTTCCATTTGAATTTAAAACATTTTATGTCCCAGGGCTCTGTGCTAGATCGGAAAAAACATAAAAATGTAATTGAATTTATTCCTCTAAATATTTGGCTTAAGTCAAGAAATGTATGAACACAGATTTCACGTACTTGTTTTTATAGTATAATCTATTATTAATAATTTCTTTTAAAAAATTAATATCATGCTGTTGTCAAAAGGCATTCCAGTATTATTACATACAAAAACAATTTTACCTCATGAAATTATCTAAAACTGTTGCACTGTTAAAAAGATCTATGCATTTCTTCATGCATGTGACAGGTGTCATTCCCCTCCAATGCGATAGAGGGCAGCGTCTGATTGTGAGCATGTCTATATTTTGCAGAGCTCGAGGTGGCGCGTCTAAGTACAGATGGCAGTCTGGCAGATCTAAGCTTCCCTCAGTCTGGACTAACGGGCAACTCCATCCATCTTTCAGCTAACACGCTTAAACAACAAGGACGCAATGGTAATCTCTCAAAGTCTGCTTGTCCTCTGTCTTAGTGGTCTCCCTGACACTTTAAAAACGTTTGTGTCGTGTTCCTCAGGTGAGATCCGCATGGCGCTGGTTCTCTATAAGAACCTGGGACAGTATCTGTCTACAGAGAATGCTAGCGTGAGGCTGGGAAGTGAGGCAGCGTATCCAAACTACTCTCTAATAGTCAACTCACCTGTTATTACTGCAGCCATTAATAAAGACAGTAACAAGGTGTACCTTTCTGAACCTGTGGTCTTCACTGTCAAGCACATACAGGTATTGCCTACACTCACATTGACAGCTATCTGAGCCTGTTTCATAGCTTTTAATCCTTTAAAGGGGCAGTTGTGGCTCACTGGTTAGTGAGTTGGGCTTGTAATCAGAAGGTTGCTGGTTTGATTCCAGTGCCAGCATGCAGCAATTGCTCCTGGTGTGTGTGTGTTCACCATTCCTGATAAAATATGTCACTTTTACTTTTATGTCTATAAGCTTTGAAGTCAATAAGTCCCTCTAAAAAAATGTACATTTCTGTTGAATATGTAATGTAATAATAGCAATACCAGTGAATTTTTACAATCCTTGATAACAATTTCAATAGCACAGCAAAAATTAATGTGCTATTGAAAACACGCCTTTTGTTCAAAGTGAAATAATAATATATTAACAAATTAAATGAATACAGAGGGTATTAAATTAATATGGGTTGTAGCCTTCAAATTTGTACCAATTATGTAAACTCTGCTTCATGTTTTTAAAGTAATTATTAAAACCATGTAATTTAATTTTTTAAATTTTCTTCTCTAATCTATTTGTTACTGGTATTTTTGACATCCCGTTTTCAGTATGAGTTTATATTGACACTGTAATAGAGTATGTGATGTTGTGACCATCTCATTCCAGCAGTCAGAGGAAAACTTCAATCCAAACTGCTCCTTCTGGAGTTACTCCAAACGCACCATGACAGGATACTGGTCCACTCAGGACTGCAGACTACTGGGCACCAACCGAACACACACCTCCTGCTCCTGCACACACCTCACCAGCTTTGCAGTGCTCATGGCCCACGTGGAGGTCAAGGTAAATCTTACACTTTCGCTACAGATGACCAACAGTGTCTCATCAAAAGATGAATTTAACAGTTCACCCAAACATAAACATTTGTAATTTCTCAAACTCATGTTGTTTCCAGCCTGTTTGACTTTCTTTTCTTTGCGAAACACAAAAGAAGAACTTTTGAAGAATATTTTTGTCGTTCTTATAATAGTGGTGACTGGAGTTACCTTACTTATGGGTAGCCTTACACAACATTGCATAAATATATATATTTATTATATATTACATTATATATTTAATGTACCTAAACCAAGTTTATGGTGTTATAGACAAAACTAAATCTGAGGCATAACAATCCCTCTAGGTCTACAACACTTGGTAAATGTGATGACTAGCATAAACATGGTGAGGGCCTGGGTAGACATGCTAACCACCTTGGTGGAATGGTGGAAAATTGGTTGATCATGTTTAAAACACTGCTGGTTAACCAATTAGTAAAGTCCTCAGTTAACATCATCCATGCTAAATCTCTGTGGCCAAGGCAAGCATATGTTGATTTGCAATGCCTGGTGGAATTTGGTGCTATATGCTTCTCTGAGGAGAGTCTGCTATAAAAATTCTACCCAGAATGCAATTTTCTTTACAGCTGGGCTGTGAGTTACAGCCAGTTTAACATTTTCAACAACACTTTTTTAGCACTGCAACAGTTTACGTCACCTACCGCTGAGAGAGACCTCACAGATCCCCCTAAGCCATTCAGCTTTTGCCTTGAGCGTTACACATGTGTTAGGTGTGTTATCTCAGAGAGGACACGGTTATATCTCATATATTCCTGCATCACACAGACGTGTTGGCATATGTGGTTTATGGGGACTGTATTGACATAATGGTTTTATACTGTACAAACCGGATCTTCCAACTCTACTTCTAAACTCAACCCTCAAAGAAACCTTTTGGCAAACAAAAATTTAACATTAATATGTTTTTAAGCGATTTGGGCACAGGAAGTGTCCACATAAATCATGTTTACATGTTATACACGTTATACACATATGTGTCCTCGTAAAACCACATATTAAAACCCCCCACACAAATACAAGCGCACACAATTTACTTAACAGATATGGAATTCCCAGATAAATAGTAAAGATAACATACTGTAAATGCATTTACAGGGGACTGGCAAAATTGTTTATGCACAAAACCCGGAGGCAAAAGGTCATAATATACATAAATACAAATGGCGTGTCCTGGCTTGAACATTCACAAGCATACACATGCACATCATTCAAACACACACCCTTGTGGCAGCATTAATGGATGTTGCATATATGTGTGAATGATTAATACAAACATTTAGCGTGTGTGAAGATTGAGGCTTGACTGCACATGTTTACTGAACACTGAGTGTTGTTATAGCCGCAGACATGGGTATAAGCTCCTGACACTACTGGTGAAATAAATGGGCTGTTTGAACATAAGTTGTACATATGCCAATAGAGACTGGAGCTTTAAAGCTTCAAAACGGATGCAAAAGCTACATAAAACTGTCATTAAGTTGCCCATATGACTGGAATATAGCAAACGAGGTGTGTGGTTTGCTTTGTTGCTGCTTTTACGTCCCGTGTTCTGAGCAATGTTGATTAAATTTTGGATGAACTTTTCCTTTAAATATTTCGACAAATTTGATTATGCTTTCAGCTAAGAATAAGTGCAGCGGTATCCGGTCTGTTCAATTCATTTTATCATGCAGAAATCCACTCCCTGAAAATCAATTTAGAACAAGCAAAAACAAAAAACAAAACATCCACAGATTGAATTTTAGCTCCACCAGCGATGCACTTCATTACTGAATGTGGCAGATGCTTAAATGCACCTAAAATAAAAACTTCTCCCTTCCTTTCGCAGAGCTTTAGCCACC
>JAZGTK010012872.1:0-14659 GCA_036877625.1 Ambastaia sidthimunki | reverse complement strand
CTAAATGCAAAGGATTACATTTAGTTAAATTGCATCTGTGGCATACAGATCTGTAAATATCCACTGGATTTATAAAGCGTTGGCTTCAGACTGTCTGTGTGTCATTTTCTGTGACAGTGTGGCTAGTAAGTGTCTCTTAAGAGTACTTGCACACTTGCAGTATTGCTAAAAGAGTCAAACCAGTTTTGGGTGACTGTCACATTCTGTGTTCTTATGTATTTCTTCTAAACTTGTGAAAAAAGCTTCCTTTAATTTCCCACCAACCTAAAACTTTATAACCCCTGTGGCAGTTTTATGTTTTCTGCCCCTCTTCTGAGGAATGTGGCAGTCTGGTGGCTGATTTTTGTCTTACTTTTGAGTTTTCTCATGATGGTGACCTGACTGTGACCTTCTGTTGAAGACAAAAGTCTGTGGATTTGTAGGAAAGACTTGATTTTATACAAGAATAGAAAATGTGTTTCTGTCTCACCTATATCACATTCCAGCCAAATCACATTAAGCTAATTTACTTTGGAAACATGATTTTGAATATGAGAGAAGAGGGCACCCAGTCTACAACATCCTGTCTTCACATCTGTATCTGTGTGAATAAAGCTACACTGTTATTGACTGAAGTTGTCTGAGCATTGATCATGTGATTTCCTGCAGGCCTAATAGCCTGATCCAGTCTGCTTGGTTTTGGCATACAGATCTTGGTTTTGGTTCTGTACTGTGTCCCGGTCTGTAAGATTTTACTCATGCAAGATTTCTGCTTTGTCCACCAGCACTATTAATAGCCTGGAATTTGTTCCTCAGTTGACAGTCATCTTGTTTTTGTCTCTCGTTTTTTGCTGCTTTGCTGTTGTGTCTTTGTGTTTGTGTCATAGAAAGGGAAACATACAGCTTCCTGTGTGTAGCACAATTGATGAGGAAGCTCAGTTTGTATCTGTGAATGCTTACAAATGCCGCTGCTTTTGTCCTGTATGGGTCAGAAAAGCTTTGTTCCTCTTCTGTTTTGCCTGACATCAGGTTTTTTTGCTGGAGGTCACCATGGCAATGCGCTGTTGTTCTACATAATTCATGTCAACTCTGAGATAATAAGATTTATAAGATACATATCACAGCAGATCAGTGTAAGTGTGTACGCCCCATAAGTGTAGTAATTTCACTCCAGATCTGGAGACACGGTCTGCTAACATTGCTCTTCTGAGTCTAATGGTTCATACAGAATGAGTTTCACAGACTTGCAGACTGTACTCCAGGTATGAAACTGGGTCAAATCTGTCCTTACACGACTTCCTTCAGAACTGTTTTGCAGACACACTGCAAACTGTATATGCGGTCAGACTGGGGCCGGGAAAGATCGCTTTCTTATGTAACTGTTACCTTCTCAGTTTCGCTGAGTACTCTCCAAGCACAAAGAAGGTATTTGTGAGATTTCTAAAAGAGGTGGGATGACTCGCTGTTAAAAAGCTAACATTGGTCATTGGTTATCTCATCTAACCATCCCCTTCTTCAAAGACTGACCTGTTAGCATGTTATCACCAGAATTCCAAACTAATTCCATCTAATTACAATTGAGTTTCTCTGTTCTTTTGTGTGGTCTGCCTGCATAGTTGAGCAAATGGTGGCATCTTTGTTTAAACATTTAGAACAATCAGGTGAAGATAAGGCTCCATTGCTTCTGTGTTTGAAGAGCGAGAACCCTTCAGGTGTTGCCAGAGGGCAAGACACTGCCAGAAACATCTAGTGAGCTTTAACTGGTTTTTGTGAAGAATTTATTCTCACATTGGTTGGACGTCACAAGTTCAACCTGTTTAGAGCCTCCAAACAGCTTCCGTATTTTGAGTTCTTGGAGTTATCATTGTTCCCATTCAAGGATAAAAAGGAACTGATGTCCACTTAAAACATTATCTTGTTCCCTGCAAGATTTCATCCCCCCACTCATCCTTTGCATTTATTCATATCTCTCTAGAAATCTGGAAATGTCTTTATTCTTGACTCTTTTTCTCTCTCTCTCTCTCTCTCTCTCTCTCTCTCTCTCTCTCTCTCTCTCTAGGCTTAGTAAACATTTCAAAGTGTTAGACTTTCTGTCAGCCCATTGTATTTTCCAATTCTGTTTGTGTTTTTGCCAACAGTTGTTTAAGTTTTAGTTTAGGTTTGTTTGCTAGGTTAGGTCATGGTTTACAACGAATTTTCCCCAACTGTGTTGGAAGGCTGTCATTATGTCAGATGGATGAAAGTAGATTACAGGCTTGTCAAAGGGCAGTAGATTTTCATCAGTTCATTTCTGTGATCTGTGGGATTATGAAAATACACATTTCAGTCAGTAATCGCTATCAAGGCCCATCGTTAAGCGACACTTACCTAGTGTGACCACTAAGAATGCGCTACTGTCACTTTAAATCTGTTGCTTTCATCAGCACACACCTCACTACAGCTGAAGGGTCTATTGGTGATCAACCTCGACCAGTTGGACGCCTGTGGTCTGATCAGAGTGACAGAACCTTGAGCCATTTCCAACCTCTTCATTTAACCCCCTACAGCTGCTGTTGACCCACGCCAAATGTTTTTCTTTCGCATGTGTCATTTGTCTTTTATTAATTGAGGAAGTGATGTGGACTTCCGGAGGTGAGATTTGCATGTACGAGCATTTCAGAGGTCATCCTCTTCTGTAAATGACTGTTGTTGATGGAAATGTTCTGCCCTTGTGGTTCAGAAAGGTGAAGTTCTCATGAGGGTGTCAAGGTCGAGACACTTACAAGAGCCTCATTGTTCAGAGCGGAGAACTATCTGTCCTGCAAAGATGTAATGCAACGGACTGCACAAGAGCTATTATCCCCTCATGAAAATAACCCTCTCTGCTGTAGAGTATTTTAAACCTCATATAGATACCTCTCGTCAAGATGGCTTCCTCCAGATTTAACGTCACAAGATCACGTTATGCTATATAGCAATGCTATATAGCAAAAATGGCAACGCAGCCATAACACTGAGGTCTTTATAGCGTGTCAAAAGTTGTTTGTGGTCGTTTTTACAGGATATCTAGCCCTTAATCTCAGAGTCATAACGTTCCTTATTCAAGGATATGGTTAGTCTACTTTGTTTACTTTGTGTCTTTGTTTCACACCTCTTGTAGGAACTTTCTGTTCATTAAGTTCAGCCTTTGTTATTTCCATTTGTTGAATTCAGAGAATGTCAGATATTGCCTCCTTCCCTTTTGTGAATGAAAGACGAATTGACGTGTCATTTCCTGTGTGCTGAGCTGTTACTGTGTCATTGTTCAGCTGGTTTGTCCTTTTCTAGGTGTCATTTCTGTCTCACGGCCTCTTTTTCTTCTTTCACCGTTTAGATCCTTTTAATGCTGAAGTAAAAGTTTCCAGTTCCGTGTTGGAGTCTTCTCTCACTGTGTTATCTGAATAGTTTACTCTGGCATGATGTCTTTCTGGTTAACTTTGAGTTTACAGTGTTTTGGGACGAACTTGGGACTGTTCATGGATTTATGTTGAATTTATTTTTTTGTGTCTTGCTTTGGACTGTTGTATGAAAGCCCCTGGAAGAGTTTAAATGGGCCATTTAAATGAAAACACATTAACTTGTCAATGCCAAAGTACCTGTTTTTAACAATGGGCGTGACGTGGAATAAATGAGGCTGAGAGATGAGTATTGGACCTTTTATCTCAGCTATCCTCAGGTGGGGCAAACGTGTCCAACATGTGCTAAGATTCCAGGTTTATTTGCTCAGCTCCTCTAATGTTTGCCACGGGACAATCTGTTGAATATATTTTGGTGACACTAACCCCTCCTGGATCAAAGGCTACTGGGGAAACTAGGTTAGTGTGTTGCAGGAGCAGTCATTTGGCGGCGATAAACGCTCATGTGGAATTGTTTAACTGTAGCCACAATGTAACAGGAGTGTGTTGTAGAGGTCCAAACTAAATCTTCTGCAGAAGTTATAAAAGTCTGGGCACGCTGATGTTTGGTAGATTTCAGCCAGTGGTTTCACGAGTCACAGACTGACCCAGAGCAAACAAATTTGATTCATTAAACATTAAATTATCGTCCTTAATTTGGTGGCTATTATGTAAGAAATTATAGATTTGTCACTTTTCCAGGCGTGTTTAATGGATATACTCACAGCCCTGATCTGCAGTGAGCTAATCTCTGCATAATTGAGGGGGCGCATGTGCTGTAGAGAGGCTTTTAAGAGTGTGGAGGTGTACCGAGCAAAGACAGGACCTGCGTTATACTTTCATACCTCCCCCAGGGTTTATGTGGATTGTAATTAGCTCAATGGGTGGTTTAGGTTCTAAGCTTTAAATGTGAGCTTAGATTTATCGTAAGGTTCGACAGCATCCAGTATTTTGGTTTTCACAGGAAATGTGTGAAAAGATGGAGGTGAAATTCATGCCTGTCTATCAAGTCACTGAACTTCACAGGATCTTATGTAAGGCATTATTTTGTCTCTCCAATGGTTCAGACTGTTGTTTATTTCTAAAAAGGGATTTTAAGTGTTAAGCAAATAGTCCTACAACATACAAGAGCTGGTAAGAACTGTCCAAGAACGCTCCTTAATATCAGTACTGGAGATTTTGAACTTTACTGCATGAACTTTATCTTTTAAAATGATTTGTTGCATTAGTAAAACAAGTAGACCATTGTCTCTCAGCGTGTTTGTAAAGAAAAATAAAGCATTATATTGATTAAAAGAGCTTTATTGTGGATGAGAGGGGCTAAAGTTTAGTATGCAGATAAGCAAGGGCATTCCGCTGATCATGGGATTATGAGACTACAGGAAAAAATTCTGTAAATCTCAAATTTGTGATATCTTACTAATTACTTTTGAAATGCCAAGGTATGACCTAACTTGCCTCTGTCACTCCAGACTCTCTTTCACACCATGCACCCCTGCCTGAAACCCTGTTGGGTTACAAAAGAAGATGGACTGGGGCATGGAGAAGGCTGGAGAGAATCACAGACCGAGGACAGCACTGTTGTTGTATTAGACTACATGCAGGTTTTCAGTAAATATCTACAGAACAATGAAGCCTGTCTCTGAGTGACACTGGCCTGCTGTGTGTTCGACTCGAACCGACAGCACATGACCTTCTGACCTCACAGCCCAGAGCTCGTGACAGGCGGAGAGATGGACTGAAGATGTTCTGACCCATATAGCTGGACACACAGCGATCAGGGAGGCTGGATCTGGTTCAAAGACCATGAAAGAGCCTTATTTTAGCTTCCACTGTCTTTTCTGCTCTCGATCTGTCTCAAAGTGAAAGTGTTAAAGTTGTCATGAAAGCACCTCTTTTGTTACATGATCTTCCATCAGGCTGAAGAATATTTAAGATGCTGAAATGATCTTCAGAAGGTAATAGATGTATGTGCATCATCGTCTCCACCGAGGCCCAGAGCAACCCCTGAGGGAGTGAAGAGCATTTCCCAAAAATTAGGTCACACAATACAACACACTGCTTATGAATAATCAGCTGAGTGCTGACTGATGAGAAACATTTGGATTTGAGGCAAAGAAAATCAAGTTTTTGTGGGTTTTTTTGGTTTAACATCAGTGTTTTTTGATCAGTGAGATGGCATGAGAGAAGTCATTGGCTGTACTGTAAGTCTGTGTAACTGTGTCGAAGTTTAAACCCATGATCAGCCTGCAATCCCCCATTTATCTCGCTGAAATACCCATAAGCCCCCAAGAGCTCGAATTCCTCTTTATTAAAGCAACATGCAAAACACAGACGATGCTTTCTGCCAAAGGGATGTGGTCATATTTGTTTTGAAGTATTAAACTCTTTCATGGCCATTGTTAAGTGCTACAGGAAGTTTAGGCCTGGCTTTCGAGCAGTCATGTGACTTAATCTGTCCATCCCCTGGGCTGTCTGTATAGCTATCAACACTTCTCAACAGCTCAGTAAGCCGATATCTGTTACTGTGTATGACTTTCTGAATATTTCACATCAAATTTAGTCTTTCATGTCAGCTTACCGTGTCTTCCAGATGTATTGTAGCAGGGGAGGGGTGAACAGTATTTTTAGTATCAGTGTTTGACTGGCACCCGTGTTTGTGAAATATGAATTTAAAGATGGAAGGTAATGAGTTTCCCCACGAGAACAAAATCTTTGTCTGTCCATTAACTAAGTGCTCTGCATGACTGTAGCTTCACAGTCACCACAGCAAGTATCTCAACTACATCAGTGAATAATGACACGTGACCTCTCCATTATTACTAGTCTAAGGCTAGAAACACACACTATGTAGTAACACACATTATGTGCTTAATCTGCATTTTCATTGTAAACATTCGTAATGTACCTTTTTGCATTATTGTTGCATTAATAAGTGTTGTTACTCATAAATGGGATTTTTTTTGGTAGCTAGCTATAAATATGTCAACAATTTAACTAACTTGCCAAGCAGGATTCTCTTCGAACTGTTGCTTTGCCATGATTGACCTGAGTTTAGTAGTTTACTATAGCTGTAACCACTTGGTTAACAACAGTGATAATTTTACCTGCATTTACAATTGTAGTTGGTGTTCACACAACCGGGTTTCTACAAACAAAATTTAAACAAATAATACTTTGCAGGACAATACTTTGCAGGTCACTGTAAAACAAGAGGCCTGGAACAAGGTTCTGCCATTTGGGTCCCATTATGGTGGGAAAGTACTGTCACAGATATGGATTTGTGTTCCTAGAAACCAGGGCCTGATGCCAGTTTTTCCCTCTTTCATTGGGTTTTGGCACTGGATTGGACAGATATGTTTTGGCACTGGATTGGACAGATATGTTTTGGCACTGGATTGGACAGATTACAGTGTGAGTGTAACAGAGGGTGTGGTCTTCACTCCACTGTGCCGTTCATCTGTTCTGAACCAGTTCTGAGATTGTTGTATTAGATGGAAATGAGATGTTTGAGATGTTCCTCTTACTGTAGCCCAGATGATGCATTTCAATGTTATTTTTCTTTGTTCTAAAGCAAATCTCAGGTGTCACTCTAGTGTGCTGTTATCCAGAGATGATACATCCGTGACTTTCTCATTTTGCCCTGAACCAGTTTGTCATTACTGCACCTTTCCATGTGGGCCAAACTTCTGTCACGTTATTCCCACCACATCTAAACCATTTGTGAAATAACTGCAGTAAAGGAAAAAAACTAAGACTAAGAAAAGCAGAGCAGCTCTGTGCTAATCTGATTTCAGGACTTTAGGGTTGGCACACTGTTCATTATTGAATTAGCATGAGGTTTATTTTCTCAGAAGAGAGTCTGGGTGAGTTTTCTAGAAAGTCTGATTTCTGTTTACAGACGGAGGACACCACAGTTGTGTTTATCTCACAGCAGGGCAGAGGGCTACACCAGAACTTTATTAACACGAGGGAACAGCTGAATGTTCAGTGAATGCCACAAGGTCATGTGGCTGGCTAAGCAGAGATAGAGAAAACGTTATGAGTTAGTTAACAGATAAACAGGTGCACAAGGGACTTTTTTGTGTGCTCAGATATATTTTAAAAGTTTGAAGTTTATTTTTTAAAGTAATTGACCATTAAGGGTTTGGTGAAATATTAACTATTTAGTAACAGATTGAATAAAACATTAGTGAACAAAAGTGTGAATTAAATATTACAGAGCATCTCTTGAAAACAGAATTACTGTCACCATCATCTTGGCTAATTGAAATGTTTAACTGGTTAATGTAATTTCTGTGGTTTGTATAACTTAACCAATGTTGTTTTGAACCTGTGTTTACTCTCGTAACCAAACCCTTGATTATATTCATCACCTGACTGAAGGAGAGAGAGCACCTGGGTTTTTATTTTCAGATGCAGGCTGCTAAAAGTGACGCTTGCGGTTTGCCAAGATAAGTGTGCATGAGGTGCCAAAGTTAACGCATCACTTCCTTTACTCTCTCTCGCTCGCTCGCCCACTCAATCACACGTTTATTCTTCCTGTGGCTATATAGGATATGGCTATAAAAACTCAATTTAAGTAGCAATCAAAGGGCTTTTTTCTGCCTTCTTGCCCCAGACTACAGTAGAGGTTATCAGAGCTGTAGCCCCTGTGTGCTGCACAAGACTCTCTCTTTGTCCTGAGTTATCAGGCATTGATTAGATTTTCCACAGACGCAGTAAGATGGCAGATAAGATGGCCTTTGTTTGCAGAGAGCTGACCCGTCTCCCTGCGTTTAATTTTAACATTTTTTACTGCTATATTTGACTGAAAACATGGTTCAAACTTACACAATGAGAGAAAGCAAATAGAAACCGTGACAGACAGGCAAGCTTAGTTTTACGCATTATAAATGACCATTAATGCCCTTTAACGCATGCTAATGCAAAACATCTACTTTTGCAGTTATCTGTTTCTGACTACCATCATAGCACGGCAACATAATTTTGCATAAAATCTTGCCAAGCAAGTTAGTTCAAGTTAGTTAAGCTGTCAGTATGTTTATAGCTAGCTATGTGAATAATAACCCATCTGCTTTCACGGTATTTCAGATATTCCTGTGTCTGCAAATAAAAAAATCTGTTTTTCTCACTATGATATGTTCTTACAGTCACATACTCCATCTACAGACACTTACATCAGTCAATAATGTTTTCTCTCGCTCGGTTGTCCTTTGGGATTAGGGGTAGTTAATGGGCTGCAGATGCCCTTAGATGCATTTGGAAATGAATGAGTGTGTTTGCATTAGTGTAGAGTGTAGAATGCAGCTGTCAGCATTCTGAAACACACAAGTGAGCAGACAGACATACTGATATTTGACACGCAGCCTGTGAATCGATACATTTGAATGTACAGAATTGTATCACGTTTAAGAGAAACAAACAGCCTGCGGGTCTACAGACATGTTTGAAAGGATGCACTTAGCATATGATGCATATCTTTTAGGCTGCATAAAAGTAGGGCCACAGAGAAGCCCGATCGACCGGCTTGTGATGTGATGTCATCCCTCAAGCTGTCCTGATTGGATGGGTCACGATACCTGGGTTGATTATGAGGAATTTTTGGGGCGGGTTTTCTTGAGTGATCATGTTGAACCAGTTGCACAGAGCTGCGTGTGTGTGTGTAGTTGGGTTTATTCTCTCTTGTGCTTTCTTTTGTCTATGGGGGTCTTTCAGAGGCTCTGTCAGGAATCTGGAATCGGATTACATTATTTAAGTTGAGTGGATCCACTCTGGCCCCCTCATGAGCCGCTGTGGTTTACGTGCAGTCCTCACAGCTCATTTAAATCACATTTGTAATACTTATCCCGCACTAACTTCTGAGTGTAATCAGTGTGGAAGCTATTAAAAGCCCAATAAATCACTGTGGAATTTAGCTTTCAGATGTTTTACACAAAGCAGGACTGAAATTCATTTGTATCTTTCTGTTCTCATTCTGACAGGATCGAAAGCTGTCAAAATCAGAGCGGCAGAGGTTTAAAGAGGAGGCCGGCATGTTGAAAGGGCTTCAGCACCCGAACATCGTGCGCTTCTACGACTCGTGGGAGTCGCCCTCCAAAGGTCGCAAGTGCATCGTGCTGGTGACTGAACTCATGACCTCTGGCACCCTGAAAACGTGGGTATACACATCAGCTTCAGCCTTGTATCGTATTGTCCGTTTGTCACATTGTATCATTTGTTTGTAATCACACATATTGTTATTACGACAGTAACTATGGAAACATGTAACACCTCATATGCTTTTTCCATGAATTAACTATGAATATTTTGTTGACCAGGTTGAAAGGCAACAATTGGACCCTTTCAGACTTGTTTTCAGCAGCTCATGTCCATTAACATCAGCAGACCAATGTGTTACAAAACACAACCTCACAATACAGCCACTGAGTTCAGTGGCTTGTCACCTCCAGAAATCGTGTTTGTGGTTCTGCTGAAGATACACACTGGATCAGAAGCCCCCCTCCTGTGCCTTCTAACACACTCATAGACCATAAACGCAGAGATCTGACCATTTGGTGGTGCCATGACTTGTTTTTTTTAAGGCAGCATTTCTTTTGCATCTGATGTTTATTATGTGGCTTATTTCTTGGTAAAACTGAACGTTTGGGAGATATTTTTGTCTGTAGCGACTTACAGTGAATTCAGGCTATAAATTTGATCAGTATGTGTGTTCCCTGAGATTCGAACCCACAACCTTTTGTGCTGCTAACGCAGTGCTCTGCCAGTTCAGTTACAATAAATACACAGAGAAAAACAACTATTTTTAAAGTGTAGAAGGAGAGCTGGAGGTATAGCTGGAGAACACACAATTGGCTTCTCTTGGATCCGTTGGGTGTGTTGAGTGATGAGACAGTTTTGAGTCAGGGTTGTTGCTCTCTTCTATATCGCTCCGGGTTTTTATTCTTGGCTTCGTTTCAGCCTGTCAATCACCTGTCACACACATCAAAGCACCCTCTTACCACACCACCCGTTTCCCCCCCAGCGGGCACAGAGCTACGCCCAGCTTACTTTAGTCTTATTAAGCAAACTTTACATAAAAAAAACTCTGCAAGACCAGTTATATTTCAGCTCTGCCCACGATGATCTGAGATAATTCAATGGGTCTGTTATGGAAAATGAAAAACATGTCAGTCATTTTTTTTTTACAAGTAGTGGAAACGAGACATTTAGCAAATTGACTTCTAGGTGAACACCCGTAACATCTACGATCATCTGAAGGTTGTACACAGATGTTTTTTGAGGGCTAGCGCTGTATTATCTAATTTTCCACAAGATAAACAGGTTGGTCGGCTAAGAGAAGCTTTGCACTGACGTCACATCATATAACAAAAGAGCCAGTTCTGCTGTTTTACAATAAGTTCATGTTTCTGTTTCCATGTGGGCTTGTGTCCATCTTCCATCTGCCCCAGGGCATTATGGGACATTAGATACCCGGATAGCCCTGTTTTGGTGCCTCAGCTGAGTAGATATAGTAATGAGGATTACAGGGATAAAGTCTGGCTATGGCTCCGCTCCAGATGATTTGATTAGGGTGAGCTGATCTAATGAGAGTGCTGTGGGGGACATCATAACAAAATCGGTCAAACTACACCAAACTACATAACAAATCAGTGTTAAGAACAGAACTCCTTACTTTAGCCTAATTTGAGAAGAAACTACAGGAGCAAAACACAGTGATAATGTTGACTGCTCTAATCTTAGCCCATCTCTTGTGTTCAGGTATCTAAAGCGCTTCAAGGTGATGAAAATAAAGGTGTTGCGGAGCTGGTGTAGACAGATTTTGAAGGGTCTGCACTTTCTGCACACACGGGCCCCTCCCATCATCCACCGGGACCTAAAGTGCGACAACATCTTCATCACGGGTCCCACCGGGTCTGTTAAGATCGGCGATCTGGGCTTGGCCACACTCAAGCGCTCTTCATTCGCTAAAAGTGTCATAGGTACGAGCCAGCATTCCTAACTCCTCCTCAAATTTTCTCCCACCTCCAAAGTCAGTTCATCATGGTTTACAATCAAAAATGTTTCATGTCACTGCTTGTCTTGTTCAATGATAAGGTCTTGAGTGAATATGGGAAGGTGGGGCATTGAAAACGTATTTTGCGATCAGTTATGCTAAGATATTTAAGGCATGCTGTAGCTCTGAGCTACACCTTTCACCTACGACCACAGTTTTCAAGGTAACCAAGAGCTTCAGTTTTAATTTAGGCTGCAGGAGACCAGAGGGAAAATTTATTGTGAACTAGGGGAATAAAAACCTAGGGAATAAACCTATGTTTTATGGGTTATTTAATGCATTATGATTACTAATGAAACCACACGGGGCTTAACCTTTTTGTAAGTAAGTCAAAAATGGTGATTTTCACATTTAATATTAACAGAATTACTTTGGTTTGGAACCTGTGGTCTATAATTATTATAAACAGAGAGATTTTGTTGCTGCTTATAATGTCTAACATATTTTTCCAAAAGTTTTCCCATTGGATGTTTTCCTTTATTTCAGATGGTTTAGATATTGTGATACATTTATTACTGGATCCATTCTCTCTATTTTTTCCATTTATTGTTTGAGTTTTTTATTTTCCTGTATTTTGGGATAGTTTTTGTTAAACCAGTGGTTCCCAACCTTTTTTAACTCACGGCCCACACAACCAAACACATATTCCGCAGCCCACTGCAAAAAATGTAAATGAACCTGCTATTTGTGTACATACATTCGCAATATTATTATTTCTATTGATAATAACCGGCGGCCCCCCTGCAATACCCCTAGGTTGAAAACCACTGTGTTAAACTGTAGGGCTGTATCTCAGCTGGTCTCACTCCACTGTAATTAAACAGTAAATATGGCTGATGAGAAAGTGGTAAGTCTACAAGCAAACTACCCCCCAAAAAGGAAATAATTAAAATACAAGCGATATTTGAACATGTTTTTCTGTGCAAGGCCTTTTAACGCAAGCGAGTGCACAACACGAGTTAGCGCGCTAGCTATGGGCTTGATATGTGCTGTTAAACTTTAGTTAAACTTTAAATTTACAGGTAAGTGGGTGTTTTCCATAACTGTGTTGTTGAGATCAAGTTCCATAGCTAGTCATCCAGATCTCGTGTTGTAAAGATAAACAATTACAAAAAGCAGCATGCGTTTCACCAACACTCATAGTCCTAAATCAACTTCCTGTTGCTGTGGGCACTAGTTCTGTTTGCCTCTAGAAACCAAACAAAGGTCTTGCAGAGAAAAACAGTGGATTCTTTAACTTCCAAATAACTGAGGCCAGTTTTCCCCCTTCCTCTGTTTTTTGTTTTATTTCTTTATCCGTATCTTTCCCTCTTTTCTCCGGTACGGAGCATGAGTGTGGTTCCTCTCTCTACCGGCCCTGCTGGGGTGTGTACACATCTCAGGCTGTGAGAGTTCTGAATGGTTCTTTTGATTTAAGGTACCCCCGAGTTCATGGCGCCCGAGATGTACGAGGAGAAGTACGACGAATCGGTGGACGTGTACGCCTTTGGCATGTGCATGCTGGAGATGGCGACCTCAGAGTACCCGTACTCCGAGTGTCAGAACCCCGCTCAGATCTATCGCCGGGTCACCAGCGTGAGTATCCTCACTCTCTCTGCCTCCCAAACATCCTCACGTCTACTGTTGTGTATCTCTCCGTTTCCTCCTCTCATTTCTGTCACCACACCCACATATCCTTCAAGCTTCTGCTGATGAAATAATTCAATAAATGATGCTTCATCTCTGATGCAAAACCTGCCCACAGCTGGAGGCGTCTTACCGTGAGATTATACAGCTTCACAGGGGTGGTCTCTGTGACTCAGTTGTGGTGTATTTCATGAGATTTTTGCTGCAAATTGAACTAAAAATCACTTGTATTTATGTTGTAATTGTAATATTATGTTGTATGTATGCCTGTAATGAGATGTTGCAGATTTAGGCATAGGCTTTTCCTGTTGGCTTAGGAAAGTGCAGGACATGTCCCGAATTTCACCTTTCTGTCTCTGTCTGCCCATCGAGAAACTCAAATACTTTTTAATCTCCTGAAATCCAATCGCACAGTTGGCTGAGAAAAGCAATTTCAGCCTTATGCAATCAGAAAGCATTTTAAACTCTGCGGACCCGAGGTTACCCCGGCAGACCAGATGTGTGACTCTTTTCCAACCCAGAGCTCTGTGCCCAAACTGAGCTTTTATTACGATAAAACAGTTTCATCTGTGACTGCAGCTTCTAATCTCAGAACAGCCTGACAGTTTTACTGCAATGTCTGTGAATTTGGTAACTAACTGCAATGCAGATCTTTTTTATTTTATTACGTATTTTTAGATATAGAATTTGTTTGCTTATAATTAATAAAGTGATTTAATGTCAGTGTTTCTGTGAGGTGTCTCACTTAGCAATAGTGTCTGTTGAGGTATTCTCACGAAACCTTAGCAACAGGATAGCAATGTCTTAGCTACCAATTAAAACAATTTTTATATCACGCTAGCAGCTTCTACGCGGATAAGCGCCACTCGCATTTCAGTTCAGACCGTAAGTTTATCGTTTACACACTTCAGCGTTCATTGTGTGTAGTTTTGTTGAGTTGAGCTGTAAAGGACGGTTGTGTTTATCTTTCACAGTAGGAAAAAGGACATGTTGATTTATGGATCTGTTGTGTTTTTATTCCGCAGGGAGTTAAACCTGGCAGCTTCGACAAGGTAGCTATTCCAGAAGTGAAAGAAATTATCGAAGGATGTATTCGACAAAACAAAGATGAAAGGTATTGTAGAGCCCCCCCACACACACACAGTGCACATGGCCCTTATTCATGTTAGTCACACAGTTTTTAGTGACAATCTAAACTCAAACAAAAGGCTTTAACCAGAAAGACTCATGTGAAAATCATTAGGTAATTCAACCCCTACAACTCATGATTTGAATGATAAAATCATAAACTCTTTTGATGTATCTCCAGAGATCACATGATAACTGAATCTTACTAATATTAACCTTCTAGCACCACATGAATCATTTCCAGGAGCTTGTGGAAAATCACACACAACTTTGTGAATCATGATACGACTTGTTCTCAACGCTCTCTGTGTTTTGCTTGGATACATAAAAACAATAATGGAAAATGGCAAACAGCGTGTGGAGGGTAAGATGAGAAGATGTTTGATGTTCTGCTGATGAGGCAGAAGAAAAGCTGATGTCTACTGTATCAGCTACTCAGTGTGTGAAGATCTCAGAC